>CABHPQ010143204.1:15079-40555 GCA_902168405.1 Peromyscus aztecus | reverse complement strand
CAACCTCATTGGCCAGCATAGGGGATTCTCCTGTCTCTGTCTGCCTAGACTGAAGTTACAAGTCACACTATAACGCCTGACTTCATTAAGTGGCTTCTGGGGCTTGAACTCAGGTCCTTTATGCTTGCACAGTAGGCACTTTACCAATAGAGCTAACTCATCAGCCCTCATCTCCTTTATTGACCTTGTAGAAAAATGACTCCTGAGTGGCAGGGCCTGCCTAGACAGACTCCTCTCTGTTGCCAAAGAAAGTTCCTCATTGTCAAAGAAGGAACAGCCTAGAACATTCATTACACTAACTCTTAAATGAAGTCCGCTGTAGCTCATGTCATGTTCAAGGTCTTTGGCAACCTGGGGCTTGATATGATAATAAATTTTAATTCACCTTTCCCCATATTAAACATGGATTCAGACTTTTCTTTGCTAAATCACTAGGGTAGACAATGTGTTAGGGAAATGAGAAAGGGATAGATTCTCAAGGAGGCCCCAGGAAACTTTGAAGCACTAACCTTTCATCTAGCATTCCAATAACTGCTTGTCACTGGGTAGTTAAAGATAAACCAAAAGAGTAACTCAGGGTCAAACATGCACCCATGGCAGGGCTTTAAACTGACTGCAAAGCTAGAGGGTAAGCTGATGACAATAAATACAATTATCTGTTCCTTCCGGGCCCAAAGCTAACAAGAGCTGAAAGGTATAGGGGAAGCGCGGGAATAGATGCAATTAGCTGTCTCTTATCTCAGTACACATCCTAACTTCTGGGCAACACAGAACAGCCTTAACTGACTTCAAAGTTAAAAGTGCTGGCACTAGAGTACAGTTAATTATTCGTCAGCTGGCCTGAGAAAGGGAGACTGCAGTGTTTACACGCAAGGCTCTTTCTAATCATCCTGGGCAAACAGTCTTCAGGCTCATCTCAACAGCCAAAGGCTTGAGGTCACCAACCTCTGCTCCCAGCTTGCCGGCTTTGCCCCTTCTTACAAAGTCATCCTTTCCCCATACTCTGTGATTACCCAATTCCCCCTTCACCCTTCCTTCTGCTCATTGGCTTCTTTCTCCAGGAAAATTCTCTAGAGAAGGCATTCCCCAGCTTAAGAGACTTTACCTGGAGACCAGAAGTTTCTCCAAGGGCATCTCACCAGACAGTTGGACAGGGGCTCCTCCCTTCCAGGAGCCTAGTCACAGTGAGTGTGGCTGACTCCCTAGTGACCACCAACTAGATTATGAACCCTCTCCGTGAGCTACCAGTTCAGGCTACCACTACATGACAGCCGGATTCACTGCTCTTAAATGGACACTGGCTTGTGGACCTAGTTGGGTCTGGAGAGTCAGGACATGGGAATTAGAGCCTAGGAATTAGGGCCTTGGAATTGGGGGCTTTGCAACTGGGCTCATTCCCTAAAAGACCTTATGTGGACAAAAAGCCTAACCTTCAGCTTTGATTCCTTCCCAGCTGGTCCAGCTAGAGTGGGATCCACATTCCTTCAGTCATGAGCTATTGCTTCTGTAATTCCAAAACCCATACTTTTATACTTTAACATTGCTGAATGGTCATCCAGTGGCTTGAGTAATTTTCATATTTCATTTTCTATCTTGAGGTTTTGTTTTTTTATTCTACATGTTTCTCCAAATCCTGTGGGGTTTTTTTTTATTGTTGTTGTTGTTTTGGATTTTTGAGATAGAGTTTCTCTGTTTAGTTTTGGTGCCTGTCCTGGATCTCGATGTGTAGACCAGGCTGGCCTTGAACTCACAGAGATCCACCAGAATGCTGGGATTAAAGGCCTGCACCACGACCACGCAGCTCAAATCTTGTTGTTTTTAACCATCCTCCCCTCTTTCCAGAATAACTACGATCAAGGGGTCTCATTTTTATTCTAGAATGTCTCAGAATTAACAATTCCACAGAAGAGAAGGGCACCCCACTAAGAAAGTGCAAGGGTTCTAGGCAGCACAATCCATTCTATTCTAATCCATATTCCTCATTTTTCCTATCCCCAGCTTACCTCCTGAAGCTGTATTAGATAGTCATGATCCAGAAGGGATGGAGTGACTGTGTGACTTATTGTCCAAAGGTTAAAAAAAAAAGGAAATCTATAAATATTTAGGCCACAATAAGATGTGTGTGTCAGACTATCCGTAGTATACTTGAATTCAGGTATTCACCCTAAACAACAGCCACATTGTGTAGCCGAAAGCTTGGATCTTGGGAACCTCATCATCATGCAGCCTATAGGTCAGATACACCTGATCTGGGATTAGACATTCATCTTTCATCCAAAGGTACTGTCTAAGATGTTGTGGCCGTGTAGTAAATAGCACAGTTGTTGTTGCCTAAGGAAAAACGCTAAGTAGTATTAAGAGGTCATTGTTGTGTGTCAGAGAGCTTCAAGTGTGATGCCTCATTAAGATTTTGTAACTTCTCTACAGGAAAGGGTAAATAATTTGTGCAAGTATGTTCAGCTGGGAGGTGAAAAGCTGATGAGGGAACATCAACCCTAGACTACTTCCTGAGGCCTGACCAGGATCTTCTTCCATTACCTAGGGGAGCCTCTTTGGTTCTCAGTCTGCTATTGCAGATAAGAGAGATGAACTTCCTGGGCTGGAGAGATGACTCAGAGGATAAGAGCGGTGACTGCTGGCTGCTAGGTCCTAAGTTCAATTCCCAGCAACCACATGGTGGCTCACAACCACCTATGATGAGATCTGGTGCCTTCTTCTAGCAAGTAAGCAAACATACAGGCAGAACACTGTATACATAATAAATAAATCTTAAAAAAAAAGGAGGGTTGAACTACAAGGTAATGGGAGCTTTGCTCTCAGAATGGTCTGGGGATATGGGTACTGCTCAGAATGAGTGCCTCCAGCTACAATAAATGTAAACAATTATCACAGGCCTCTTGAAATGCAGAACAAAGGTCAGCGAGTTGTATCTATAAAAAGCCATTAAGTAAATACTTTAGCTTTTCAAGGACACATGGTCTCTAGGGTAACCACTTGATTCTGCTGTTGTTAGCCTAGAAGGTCCCAAGGTAGAAGCTAAATGCCAATAAAACTTTATCCACAAACACTCATACCACCTGACTAACTGGAGAAATCAAAACAAGACAGTTCACAGTCCAGCATCCAGTCTCCTCCAATTGATTCTTCAGGACACAACTGATCCTGAAAATTCTTCTGAGAACTGCTTGTAAGGAAGACAGCTATGGAGATAGATGGTAGCCTGCAGGGAAGCCAGACTTCTGAGACCTGGGATAAAGAGGTGGACTCTCCCTGCACTGAAAATGTGCTTCAGAGGGTAAGTGCTTGTCATGCGTGCGTGAGGACCTGAGTTTGAATCCCCCAGAGGATGCATAAAGCCAAGTGTGGTAGCACATGACTGTAACCCCAGTGTCATGGTGGGATGGGAGGGGAGTTAGGACAATCTATAGAAGCTCAAGACCTAACTATTCTATGAAGTGGCTTACAACAGATAGAGCCTGCCTCAGCCAAGGTAAAAAGATGGGGAGCGTGCCGGGCGGTGGTGGCACACGCCTTTAATCCCAGCACTCGGGAGGCAGAGCCAGGCGGATCTCTGTGAGTTCAAGGCTAGCCTGGGCTACCAAGCCCAGGAGAGGAGAAAGGCAAAACAAAAAAACCAAGCCCCAAAAAAAAAAAAAAAAAAAAAGATGGGGAGCGATACCTGAGGTTGTCTACTTGTTTCCACCCACATGTCATGGCATGCATGTACCTGCACTCACTCACATAATACACGCACTATACAAAATTATCTAGTGCCCCCTTTCCTGTCCCTTCTTTGACAGTTTCCCCATTTCCATTTCCCTCCTTTGACCTTGAGGTAGAAATCCAAATGCCAAAATAAGTTTGCCTTTTGTGTGTAAGAAAACTCTGTTAATTTGTTACCAGTAAACTAGCAAAGTTCCAGGAATTTTCTCTGGTACTTTCCTTGTTAATTTCAAACATTTTAGCTACCATGGTGGGACATCTAAACCACCATGGAAGACAGGAGAAAAGTAAGCTTAGCAATTAAGCATAAGAAATTCAAACTGATTAATATTATTTTTCCTCATTAAGACACAGATTTTTTTTTTTGGAGTGAATTTAGAGGTGGAGAATAGAGAAAAGGCTACCAGATTCTCTTCACAGGTGAAAAATATATGAGTATTCTAAATTCATAAGCTTTTAGTTCTAAGGTTGAGGGAAGGGTTTTGCAGTAAACTGGAAGTAAAGAAAGGCTGGTTGCTCCCTCGCCACCTCAGGCTGTGGAGAAAGTCCAAGACTTGAAATGCAGAACCCCACTCCAGCGAACCCCCACCAAAACCAGGTCTCTTCTGGGCTCAGGAGAAAAGCACCATCACAGGGGACATCCGCAAGGAGCGGTGGCTGGGAGAGCCCTACCCACAGTCTAAAGGCTGGTGGAAAACCCGATGACATTGGTCCCCACGGGAGGCATTCAACAACTCTACCTGGAGAGCCACTCCCGAAAAGGAAGGATGATGGAGAGAAGGGGTTTCTCTTAAAATCTGTGTGACCTCTGTTAACTGAGTAAGAAGGAAATGTCTTGCTCATCAAAACATTCCTTAAGCACATTCAGGTGTCAGCTAATTTCAAGGGACATTCTGAGAACTGTGTTAATCAGTCAATGTCATCTTGGTTTGATGATCACACTTCACTCACTCCACACAGCCCCAGAGGCAGTCAAGAAACAGAGAAAACATCAATAGTAGAGGCCTCAGCCAAGGTATCATTAATTTGTTTAGATACTTTTTTTTTTAAATAAATGGGAGAATATTTTAAAACAGCAACCAAAAATATGGTCTAGTTACATGCAAGCTTGCAACAGTCGTCTCCTGAGTTTTGTCCACTGTATAAGACTTTGTGCCCTTCATATGACACTTCAGCATACCTGCTAGTACAGATGGATTTACGACAGTCTTTCCAGGTGTGCTTCGTCGTGCTGTGACTTCTCAGTGGCTACTGGGCTACAAACAATGGGAAATTTTCATCTGAGTTTCGATGCTGTGAAAACCGCTCTGTGCATGTTCTGTTATTGGGCAAATGAGCTCAGGCAGCAGGGATCTGGATTGTTTCAGGAATAAAACATTGAACAGAAGATCTCCCATCCTGCTCATTGTCCCCTACTTCTCACCAAATGTAATTACTTCTACTAGTTAGTGTTTCCATGTCATATTAGTCTCTGAATATACCTCCGTATCTCTATATTTCTTAAAACCGAAACAACAGCATTTTCTAAACAAACATTTTTCTACTTCTGTCTTTACATTTAATGGTATAGCTTGGATGTCTTTCATATTGTTTATAGAGAATGATCCTTTTCTTTTTTCCCCTTTTCTTGCACAGTATTCAATTGTAAGACAGTGTTACCATTTATCTTCCTCTGTTCATGGACATTTTGGAATTTAATAAACCTTTACTATCAAATTATTGTTTCATGAATATCTTCGTGTGCACGTAATTTCCCATGTGACTTTGTCAGCAATATGAGTTCCAGAGAAGTAAAATTGCCAAGTCAAGAGAATGTCCAGTTTCAAAATTTAATAGTAATTTCCCCATATTTTCATAGGCATAGGCCAGTTTAGATTCCTATTGCTGAAGCAAGAGAGAATATCATTTCCTTCAAACTCCAAACTGACCTTCACCTGTCTTACATGTAACAAGCGCCACATCCTAGTTTTAGTTTGCATCTCTCTCAGGATAAAACTTAGCTAAGTAGCCCCTTCACATCTCAGCACCAGGAGCATCCCACCCTGTCTCAGTAGCCTGAATCTGACCCTTAATCTTGACCTTACAGAGCCACTTACCAAAACATCTAATAGGGCAAGGGCAAGGAAAGTCATTTGGTGCAAGCTTCACAGCTTTATATATTTTCCGACATTTTCATTTGTATTTTCACTGTCTGATCTTTCACTTTCTGCAGTGTAGTAATTGCTGGCCCTTATCTACTTGAATTTACCCATTCTCCTGAATTCAAGAGGATGTTTTTCCTTATTTATCCTGAAAATATATAGCCATACATATTGTTTATGTCTAATGCTGTCAATATGTGTTTTCGAAATACTTACGAAATGAGCATGCATTTTGGTATGTAACAGAAAGCAGATTCAACATTTTTCTTTCAATCAAATTAGGAATCTATTCTCAGTTCACAGATTAATATTCTTCTCACATATACATATTTTAACATATATCTCCTATATGCATTTGTGCTATGGCCAGATTTTGTGTTTTTGACATTTTCTCAGTTATTATTTTTAATTTCCATTAAGAATAAAGTATATTTCATTATTATTGTTTTAGACAGTCTCTCTCTGTTACCTGTCTAGCCTGGAATTGACTATGCAACCTAGCAGGCCTCATACGCCAAATCTACCTGCCTTTGCCTCCCTAGTCCTGGGATTACAGAAATATGTCACTGTTCTTGGATTATTTGTTTTATTTTTCATGGAAATTTTGTTCATTTTTCCTGTAAGAAACTTTAATTTTCTTTGGATTCATAGTCACTTATTTTCCTTCGTTACAGGATGTATGGATGTCTTTCTATCGACTGTTTATAATTTAATACTTGTATAAAATATTAGATTTATATTTTTCCCTGACAAAGACCACCTCTATCCAAATCTCTTGAACCATTGAAATTTTAATATCTCTGTGTGTGCACATTTTTATACTTTTATAGTGCTCAGGCATGTGTGTATAAGAAGGCTGCTGTTAATTTATAACTTATTTAAGTTTTCTGGAAACTTCTTGAAACATCCCTCACTAATTTTAAACATTCTATAAGCAATTTCTGGAGTTCAAGCTCACTTCCAAAAGACAAGCACAGCTGTGCTGAAGGGTGTGTTTACACTGCCATTCCTCAGCACAGCTTTTCCTTGATGACATTTTAATGACTATCTAATACCTTATTCTCTGTCAGTATTAATATACACACAAAAATAATACATATATTTAATCACGATTATAGGCATCTATGAAAAACACACACCCTTACCCTTATGACTGGGGGAGGTGTCTTACTTTGGTTTTTATTGCTGAGATTAAACATTGACTAAAACCAATTTGTGAAGAAAAGGGTTTCGTAATCCATCAAAGAGAAAAGTTAGAATAGGAATTCATGCAGGAACCTGAAGGCAGGAATTAAAGCAGAGACCATAGAGCAATGTTGCTTACTGGCTTGCTCTCCATGGCTTGCTCAGCTTGCCAGCTTATACAGCCCTTGACCACCTGCCTAAGAATGGCACTGTCTATAGTGGACAAGGCCCTCCATCATCAACCATTCATCTAGAAAATGGTCTACAGATGTGCCCACAGGCCAATCTGGTTAAGGCATTTTTTTTCAATCTGTTGAGATTCCCTCTTCCTAGGCATGTATAGGTTGTATCATGTTGGAAAACAAAACAAACAAACATCTAACCACCACAAGAAGGCAAGACACAAATACATCAGCTCCCTCTCACTTTTCCTCTTTTTAAAGATTAGCTATTTTTATTATATTTCCAAAGGAGAATTCTCTGTCTTTGGAGCTATTAGGAGATCTCTTATCTCTGATCATAATATTGCAAATTTTCCTGGATTCTAAGTACATCTTAAATCTATAGACTTAAGTTATTTCATTTCTGAAAATTTAATCAAGTACTTCCCACAGAAGATTTATTTATGTGTTCTTCTTTGGAAATACCAATAACATAAGGCTGGATCTTATTCATGCATCATTTATATCTCTTTTCTCTCTGATGATGTTAACATTTTCAGATTCTCTTTAATCTTGCTTGTTTCAATCTTTCCTTATGTTCTCAAATTTTCAACAAAACATCTTTCCATATATAGAAAGAGATAATACAGGTTATAATGTTACTTAAACTCATTGTTCCTATTCATTAAAGCAATATAGTTTGTCAAAATATTCATCTGTTCTGTGGAAACACTTTTCTCATTAGGAAATAAAATGAATTGGTTAAGCAAAGGGCAAAACATTTCTCATGCAAACACGAGGACTGGACCTCAAATCCCTAGAAACCCCATGAAAAAAGCCAGGCGGGAGTGGCAGCTGTCTGTCTTCCCAGCACTTGAAAGGCTGGAGATGGGGTCCCTGGGGCAAAGGGACTAGCTAAACAAGCCAAGTGAGTGAGCTCTGGGGTCAGCGAGAGACACTGCCTCAATAAAGAAAAAGGGGAAGACAATCAATGGAAACATCCAACATCCTCTCTGGTTCCTTTCACCCACATGCATACATGCACAGTAGCACACATACAAGCATGCATAGTCACATATACAGATACACATAATAGAAAGGAAACAGAAAGGACAACATAGTTACTCTGCCGTTTTTATTCATCATTGGTGTTTCTCTTCCTCTTTGTGCATTAGTTCCCTTGACAGACATCTGACTATGGACTTTGTGGTAGACATTGAATCAATTGTTAAAAGAAATGATTACCTATAAAACCAGATAAGACTCCTGGCCTCATGGACCATATATCCTGCTTCATGTCCTTTTTCAATGATTTAAATTAAGAATAAAACTGTTCACTTATGATCTATAAATGATTTTCCAACATGACAACAAAATACCAAAGATAGCCATCTTACTAAGGAGAAATATTTGTTTTACCTTTTGGTTTAATCACTTGACTACTTGGCACATTGTCTTTTGGGTCCCATGAAGACTGTTCATTTTAAAGTGGCTAAGAAGCAGAGAGACAGGCAGGGGTCAGGGTCCAATATCCCACTCAAGGACACAAACCAAACAGAATAACATTCTTTCACTAAGACCCACTACCCAAAGAGCCTACCACCTCCCAACTGTATCAGAGGCTGGTGACAAAGCCATTAACACATGACCCTTTAGGGGCCACTTCCCCCAATCACAGCAAACTTTATGAAAATTTCTCATGATCTTTCTCCGTTCCCTAGTGTTTCTGCTCCCTACAGTCAATTCCTACTTCCGCAAGATAACCATTACCTAATTAGCATTATTGCTCAACTGTAGACTAAAATGCAAATAACTTATGACTTGTAATATGTAAGACCAGTAAGAGTGTCAAGGACACACCAAGTCCTGTTTGGATCTTCTGCTTACACCCTTATCAAGCATATGTTAGCGTTCAACTTCACCTGCAATAATCAGATTTTCATTACGATCACGAAGAGAGTTATCCTGGAAATTATCTGCAAAATCCCCACTGTGCTTGGTGTATCGATTGCATGTTGTATAAAACAGCAGCAACAACAACAACAACAGCAACAAAACCTTTCTATCATTCTTTGACCCTCTTTCAATGGAACCATTTACTTTGAGATTTATCCCCAGACTTCTGATAACAAAGGCAGTGCTTCACTATGTCTAACAGAAATAAGCTATGGCACCATTACCACAAAGTATGGAGGCCGGCTTTGAGCAGAAAGGACTTGCCCTATTAAATGTATGCAACTAGCCGGACACACTGGCAATTTATCGAAAAAATTAATAGGCCCTCTATGTGACATTAAATAGCCTTTTAACAGCAGTGCACTTAGATCCCACACCAACTTACACAAAATAAATAGCAGTGAATTGCCTAACAATCAAATAAGGATTTGTCTTCCATTTCAATTTAAATTACTCTGAAAGATAAGCAAACCTAAAAAGCTAATGGAAGGATAAATCCCTATCTGTTATGTGCTGTTTGACACGGATGCAACCCCAGTTGTCTTTGGGAAAATAAAGTTACATAATTTATTTTGTGTTTTCCATGCACCAGTCATTAGGGCATCCTCAGTAAGTAGCATTAAATGGAGGACAATAAGGTTGTAATATTGTCAGTGAGCACAAAGGGAGAAGAATAGGATGAGAGAGGAAGAGAGAGGAGAGGCAGACAGAGAGAGAGGAAGAGGTAAAGAAAGAGAGCATCTTCAACAAACTTGCTTTGTGCTGTGAAGAAGGCAGGAGAATGCAAGCATGAGTATGGCAATTTGTACTGGTGCAGTATTTGGAGAGAGGGAGGAAGAAAATTAATGGAACTCAAATATGATAGTATGAAACTTGTCCTATAAGTCAAGACCCATTTATTCATTGAAATTAATGTGCTCACAGTGGGAGATCTACAAAGAGGAAAGGCTATTAAAATGCTTTCCATAAGACATACACTATGAAGTTGAGGTCCTTGCAAATTTATAAGCTCATACTGGACTCAACATGTTTTCTATTCCCCTTTATTTACCAGTTCATGACCACAGGATAAAGAGAGAAAGGCAATTTAGAGGAGGAGCATTTGCATATAGAAATGACAGATAATCCAGTGGGCGAGAATTAGCAAGTGCTGTGTTGGAATGTGTTGACTTGAAGGCCAGGTAGACCCAATGGTGAGACCAGTACACATCACAGAATGAGAATAGGAAGTGTCAGGGTAGCTGGTGTGACTGCTAGTCCTACCTCTTTACCCATGCTTTCTCTGTGATAATTGCTCTTTATCCGTTGCTTTGTCCTTCTTAGTGAACTGTTGCTTCTTACCTGCTACAAGTACAAACCCAGTCTCCTGATAGAGGCCTGACAACATGCCCAGATGAAATGGGTGGGTTTAATGCTGGACCAATAGAAAATGTAAGAATCTCCCTCATTTAGCTCTTAAATCTTCCTCTCTGCCATGATAAAGGAACATTCCTGGCCATAATCCAAATAAGTATCACTGGTTTGCCCGAACTCTAGACTAAAATGTGAAAGAGAGCCAATGCAATCCTCAGCCAACAGAAAAAGTCAAATTAAAGTCATCCAAAGACAGGATCATGAGAATGGCCTTCTGTTTTAGGATAGACCCTGGATTAGAGAGACTTAAGGCGCATCTGTAGCCCATGTAAGATGAGCTCCAACCAATGCAAGTAAGTATGCAGGAGTTGGTTACACCAGTGGTTTTAGTCATAGCAACTTGAGTGTAGGGTAGTCAGATAAGAAGAACGCAGCAGGGTGCAGAATGGTGGGTGGAACCAGGATGGTGCAGTGCCTATAAACACCTCTTGAGAAGATGGCCAGTGAGAATGCGATTCACACAGTCTGAGTAGCTAAAGTGATGCTGGACCTAGGGAACGTTTCCATATGCTTTGCCTATTACCTCACCTTTACTCCATAGCCTCTTCCCCAAGAATGTAAAATGCTGAGCACGTTTGAAGACTGATGCTAAGGGTGAAAAAGCGAGAAAGGTGGTTAAGATAATAGCTGAGTGAAAATGTGGCACAGACACTGGGAGATGGTGCCCAGTCAGATGGATTTCCCTCGGGTAGGGCAATCATGAGGGTGAATGGCAACTGTAAGGAGCAAAAGTTTTAGAGGGAAAAAGAACTGTGGTGTGGAAGCAGCAAGAGCAAGCAAATATGTCTCATATCCAGCTCAGGCTGCAGTGTCTGCAGGCTGTCAAAGAATGCCTACTAGTTTCCTTAATCACTCTTTTCTCTACTCTATCCTATGTTCCCAAGAAGCTCCAACCATCCTCCACTTTACTCTCTCCAACTGAAGCAGATGTGACAGATGGATCTGTTCCCTCACCATAAGCAACCACAGTTTCATTCTCGGTCCCGTGTTGTTGAAAACCTTTGTGAAACATCATCACTGTTCCTTCTAGCCCCTTAAATCTGCTTCCCAGATATAGTACCCGGGTATGCAGTGGCTTGAATAGAAGGAGCTTCTTCAATGTTCAGTGTGCCTAAGAAGCAACTTAATTTCAAATAAAGCAGCCATTTCCAGGCTTCAAATCGAGAATATTGAGATTCAGAAAGGCTGAATAATAAGAAGAATTAGTGTCATTCACCAGCACTTCGAGTACATGGATCACTCTTCGATAAAGACGAAAAGGATGATTGCTTCATGTTTGACTGACCACTCATGCAGTGTGATGCCAGCCGAGCCCCATCCCATCATCTCCTCAAATCCAAGACATCTCATTCATTCACCTGCTGTGCACTGGTTAGACCCCGATGGTGTTCTTTGTCATCATGAACTCCAGAAGCAACTGTTCTTAGAGCTTTACGGCTCTTTCACAGCACAGCATTGGAATACAAAGTAGGGTTGTTACTGTTTAAATCTGAAATGCCCCTTATAGACTCATCATTGAAGTTTTTATCCTGGTGGCACTACATAGAGAAGTGCTAGCAACTTTAGGAGGTGTTTGAAGAGTTGGGTAAGTAGATGTCTGGGGGTGTGTCTTTGAAGGCTGCCCTGATTCCTTACTGTCATGGGTCAAACAGTTCTTAGCATAATGATCTGCCTTATCTCAGGCCCAGAAACAACAGTACTACCTAACCACAGACAAGGACCTCTGAAACACTGAGCGAAATAATTCTCGCCTCCTTGTAAACTGGTTCTCTTGAGTATTTTTGCAAGTAAAAAAAAAAAAAAATCTAGGACAATGGTAGATCCAAGAGTGGCAGGGTTCCTGGACACATCTCTTTTCACCATGCATATAAGTGCAACTTCTAGGGTCTCGTTATAGATGAATGGGTTCTCAGAAGAATAAAAATGTGTACTGGGCCAAAATCATGAATTTTTACTGCTCCTTTGATTGTTGTTTCTATAGTGCTGGGGACCGAACCTACGGACTCACATAGGCTAGGTGTGCCAGTCATTTTTCTATTGCTGATAAAATACCATGACCAAGGCAATTTATAGAAGGAAGGGTTTATTTGGGCTTAGGGTTCCAGAGGAATAAGAGACACTACCAGGGTGAGGTAACATGTCATCTGTGTGGCATGGTGGCTGGAGCAGCTCAGAATTCACATCTAGAATGGCGAGAAAGAAACAGTAAAGTGGAAATGCTGCCAGTCTTTAAATCCTTTCAAAGCCTGTCCCCAGTGACATACTTCTCCCAGCAAAGCCACACTTCCTCTGCTTTCCCAAACAGTGCCACCAAGCACAGGAATGCTGGAGCCTATAGAGAACATCCTCATTCAAACCTCCATAGTAAGAGTTCTACCATCCAACCGTACCTATAACTCTCTTTTTCATTGTATACTTTGAGATGTGGTCTTACTACTGTGCTCAGGCAGGCCTTGAACTTGCTATCTTCCTTCCCAGCTTCCCAGTTAGCAGGTGTTATATAGGCCTGCAATACTAGCCCTAACCTTTTCTTTTAAGAAGCTCCTGTCCCGACAGTCATCTGCAGTAATAATTTTACATATGGTGTTCTGTGAGAGATGTTTCCTGGGGAGATGCAACATGCATACCTACTCACCCAAGAGAAGGAATGCATGACAGACCAACATAAGCATTGCACCTAAATCTAGCCAAAGAGTTTTTATTAGGGTTACCAGCAGGAATGTGTGGGAGGGGTTACTTACACAATCACGAATGACCCCAAAGCAGCTGCATCACCAAAAAGCCAGCCCCTACATGGGTGATGACTCATAAAAGTTATAATCCTGGAGCTCTCTGCATAGCTTGCAGGCAGATAAAAAGGACTAAGAATTCCCTCTCACTGCCTGGAGGTCAATCTCCTCCTCCAGCAGTTGACCTAGAACAATCTCTAAAGTTGGGGAGGTGCCTTCAAGAACCTTCCAAGTTTTTGCTTTCCCAGACATATCATGCTTTCTTTACTACCTGAGACTCATGAGCCTCCACTTGCCTCCAGGAAGGAATGATCCAACTCAGAGGAACATAAGAAATATGGGAGTAGAGTAGCAAAGAGTGTGACAATGGTATGCATGTTTTCAGGGGGCTGAGTAGGTGGACAATAGTTTAAATTCTTCTACTAAAGAGGAACAAGACTAGAAATTTTGAGTACAGCCATGTCTGCCTTTGGGCAATACCTAATGTGTTACTTAGTTAGCTCTGCCATTACAGTGGATTGCAGAGTTCGTGATTCAGTTGAGAAATGTAATTTTTTACAGTTCTAAAAGTTTCAAGACATAAAAGTGTCAGTATGTTTCATTCCTTCTGAGGCATCTGTTATGGAATATTAGTTTAAAAAGTATTACATTCTTTTATGCTGTGGAATATTTGTTTAAGGATGCAAAAATGTGTTGCATTCTTTTATGTTGCATTTGTTTAACTCTGTGAAGCTGTGTTACTGTGCCTGATTGGTCTAATAAAGAGCTGAACAGTCAATAGCTAGGTAGGAGAGAGAAAGAGGTGGGCCTGGAGGGCAGAGAGAATAAATAGGAGGAGAAATCCAGAGAGGAGGAAGAGCAAGAAAAGGAGAAGGAGAGGAGGCCACTCAGCCACACAGCTAGCAACGGAGTAAGAAGGAGAGTTATATAGAATAAAGAAAGGTAAAGCCCAGAGGAAAAGCATAGATGAGAAATGGGTTACTTTAAATTAGAAAAGCTGGCTAGAAACAAGCTAAGCTAAGACCAGGCAATCATAAGAATAAGTCTCTGTGTATTTATTTGGAAGCTGGGTAGTGGGCCTCCAAAAGGGGGGGCGGGCTACAGGCATCTACCAGGATCTGTTCTCTGACTGCCTGAGCTTTTGTAGTTTTCCTAGTTCCTCTTGTGGTTTTTTTTTTCCTAGTACCTTCTGGCATTTCCATGGTTATAGATTCATCACCTCCTTCTCTGCCTCCTTGCCTGTATAATGTCTTCTGTGTCAACCTCTAGGACTGAGCTTCATCATAGTTTTCCTGTTTGTTTTACAGTTTTAGACATATATACAATACACTGTGATCATCTTCACACACACCCAAAATTGCCCTTCCTACTCCTGATGACCCCCTTCTTCTTCCCAACTGGTTCCCTCCCACTTCTATGTCATTTATTTATTTATTTATTTATTTAAAGGCTTAATTAGAGTTGCTTGTATGAGTATAGGTGTAAGGTTATTTATTGGGTCATGGGCAACTTGCCAATGACTACATCACTGAAGAAAGTGAATGCCTCTTCTCTCAGCACTATTACTAGCCAATAGCTCTTCTGGGAGGAGTGAGGACTCATGAGCCCTACTCTGAATCCTATTTTTATACAGACACCACCCAGCCTTGTGGATTGGAGATAGCCATAATAACTTCTTCTTAACTTGGCTATCTGTCAGACTCTGCCCCCCCCCCACTGCCAAAAAAACTGCACTCAGAAGTACCCTATAAGGACTTCATGATCTTTTGATCTGGGGCATAAGTAAATCAATTAATCACCATGTTGTAATATTTCTAAAAACCCACTGTGAAAGCCCAACTCCTGTCTTCTACATGGTCAGCTCTGTACTCTCTCTGTACAGCTCCCAGGATCATACTTTATCTTACATCTCTGCTGGCCTCCGTCTCTAAATCCTGGTTCTCAAAACTGGAGGCTGGTGTCTCCATCTTCTGTTCCCTCTGTGTTCACTGCACTGGATTCACCTGGCTTCTGTTTATACCCAGCTCTTCTTCTGCTTCAGTACACCACCAAGTCCTAGAACATAGCCATCTGAACTCCCAGCCCTCCACCTCCACCTTTGCCTCACCTTCTGGCCATGAGACTAGTTGATTCAAATGTGCCCTGGAACTTTAGTCCAGTGATGCTGCTAGCTGAAAGTCCCTTCATTCAACTCCTACCCAAAGCACCACAGAACATGTCAGCCAAGGTTGTGTAAGACTCTCATTATTAGGCAGGGTTTTTAAATTTTTATTTTGCAACTGATAAAATATCTCCAACTTGAAATTAAAAAAAAAAATGTGTTGCCTGTGGCTGCTCAAATTGGCTACTGGGGCGGATGATACTGTTTCAAACAACAGAGGGTAGGGCTGTAGGAGCGATGTACTCCTCAGAAGTCAGCATCCAGTCTAGATTCATGCTGCTTCCGGAAATAAGGGATTAGATGGAGGACAGGGTAGCAGGGAGCATGTGTACAGGAAGACATGGCTCTAAATGAAATATTTCTCAAAATTTTTCCAGGAGGCATCAGTAGCTTGTTAAATATTAAGTAGAGAAATCTCTCTCTGACTGTTACAGCCACATAGCCAGGGGAGACAGGGCTGTTTTACAATCTCCGACATAGTGGGGTGGGGATAAGGGGCCACAAAGCTGGGCTAATTTGTCAGGGAAAAAAAAAAAAAAGAAAAAGGAGCAGTGGCTTCCAGCAAAAGGTTCACAGATGCTGCCTTCTAATTAAAATTTTTTAATTTTCGAGCCCAATTTTACAGATTTTTATACCTGCAAATGAGTGCCTCACACCACATGGCATCTCCCAGTGTACTGTGAAGGGAGAAGCCAGGGCAGCCTTCGATGGCTCACACTCCGCTTTGTGCCTGTGCATTTTCTGCTTTGTGTTGTCAGAAACCAACAAAGGGGAGACTTCAAAGGAAGCAAAACACTAGGTGTCCAATGTGCATCCGAACTTGCTGGGCCAAGAACATGTGTGTTTTAAGAAGGCAGAAATTTTACTGGCAGTGTCTAGTACTTCTGAGAAGTCAGGAGTCAAAATTTGGAAAGACTCTTAGACAGAAGCCTTTGCCATAGTCCATCCTGGAAGCTCCAGTTTCGTCTTGATGAAGGCTGATTGAGATATATATATATATCTTCCCTCTTATACATAGTCAGCTCTGTACTCTCTCTGTACAGCTCCCAGTCTCATACTTTATCTTACATCTCTGCTGGCTCCCATCTCTAAATCTTGCTTCTCAAAACTGGGGGCTGGTGTCTCCATCTTCTGCTCCCTCTGTGTTCACTGCACTGGATTCACCTGGCTTCTGTTTATACCCAGCTCTTCACCTGCTTCAGTACACCACCAAGTCCTAGAACATGTCAGCCATCTGAACTCCCAGCCCTCCACCTCCACCTTTGCTTCACCTTCTGGCCATGAGACTAGTTGGCTCAAAATGTGCAATTACCTTTGGTTCAATGATGTCACTAGCTGACATTCACTTCATTCAAATCCTGCCCAGAGCACCCCAAGAAGGGCAGTAAACACTCCTAAGCCATCTCTTTAGGCCCCAAATTGCACAAGCATGAGCACACGTAAGTGTGTGTGTGTGTGTGTGTGTGTGTGTGTGTGTGTTGCATTCTAATTGCTCTAACCCCAAACCCACTCCTTACTTTTAAAATTATTTCTGTTTATGATCCTTTTCACCCCCAAAAAGGACCTTTTACATATCTTAGGGTGTATAGGTCCATTAGTTACTTTTCCTGATGTTCTACTACAATAGCTTGAGAAAAGCTTGAGGCAGAAAGAGTTTATTCTGACTCATAGTTTGAGGGACTCATTTCGTCGTGGTCTGGAAGGCATGGCTTCAGGCAGGAAAATCATGCTGACTGAGGCCAAAGGCTGACTGATGACATTACATCTGAACTCAGGAAACAGAAAATGGACAGAAGTGGGGCTGGGCTATTTACTTCCCCCTGTGAGGTTCTGCCTCCACGAGATCCCACACCCTTCCCAAATAGGCTGGGATCAAGTGTTCACATGTATAAGCTAATGAGAGATGTTGCATACTCAAACCACAGTAGTCAGTACACAAAATAGGTAAGCAAATCAAATGTTTATGATAAATAAGTAATAAGGAAACTCATTTTAACATATTTCTGGTATACATACAAGTTTGTTTATTAAGGTTGAAAGAAAATTTACATTTTAATGAGATGGATGTGCTTGTTTATTTTTACTTAAAGAATTAAATTCTGGCTGAATATTTGGTACTACATGATATAGACAACATATTTTAGAATTGATCAATATTTTGGTTTATAATCATTAATGCCAAGAACATCACTTTGCATAAATACATAATATAAAATGACAGAAGTAAGTTTAGGACCATTTTAGAAATTGTTGGAAATTCTGTCATATTTTCAAGCCAAAATTCATTTAAGTATTATTTATAAAACTCAAGTCAACAACTCTAGCAGCAATTTTTAAAACCAAACATTTAAACATGATATAATCCAAAGACATACTAATTTTAGACTTACATGCTGATGAATGACATTAGGAAAGTATTAAAATTCTTTGTTTTCCACAATTATACCAATATGTTTCTATAAGAACAGAAAGGTTTGTATGTACAATAATTTAAAAAAAAAATCCCCGCAATTCAGGGCCTGGAGAGATGGCTCATCAGTTAAGACTGCTTACTGTTCTTCCAGAGGATGCCTTCCCAGCACCCACATCAGGCAGTTTAAAACCCCCTGTAACTCCAGGGAATTCCACACCTTCTTCTAACCTTATGGGCAGTGCACATATGTGGCATATGGATACTCACATGCACATACATTTTTCTAAATCTTAAAAGTAGATTGCCATTGATAACATCCACTAGTCTCAAACCTGACCTGAGGTATTCGGGCAGCAACTGCTGGCATGACAGCACACAGTTCAAAGTGGGCATGCGTGTGTTCAGAACCAAGAGTTCAGCAAAGCTCTTCATACAACACGAACATAAACTCTCAGAAACACCTCCAATTCCCTAAGCATTTGCTTTAGAAATCATTTATTGTTGGTCATTCACAAACCTTTTGCTCTTGCCCAATTTTTTTTTCATAGCCCTCTACATTCAGTATTAGAAACACATATAGGCTCATAACCTATGGTTTAGGAAGCTTAAGTCTAAAGCCAACTGTCTAGACCACAGCTGTAGAGCTTGTAAGATTTCGTTAGGTTTAAATTCAGAGGGTTTGAGACACAGAAGAGACTCCGCCTCCTCTCCTTATGATATAAAAAAGAGCAAGATTGGTCCCTTTGAGGTCATATCTTCTATCCCCAATATTAAGGTATTAAACTATTGTCATTCTTAATGTCTGTGTGTGGCTATTTGAAATATATTTCAGGAGGCTCAAGAAGTGTAAACAGGGATCATGTGGAAAGGAAATTATTTGTTCTGGACACAGATCGGGGTGGGTGGCTCTCCCTCAGAGGAATTATTGCTCAACATGGGGCAACACAGTGAGGATGCAAACTCAGGTACAGATTTAGACAGAGGACCTCAGACTCCAGGAACTCAATCTAGAAAACTCTGTACAGGAGCTTGGGAAAGGACCCAATCCAGTGAACCTAAGGTCTTCCACTACAGCTTCTGAGTCCCCATCCTCAGTGTGGAGGGATTAGTTGCTAGGGCTGGTGTCCAGAATCATGGGCTACAGGATAGTGGACATTAGACACTATACTCTTGTAGAAGCCTCATGTGAGCAATTGCTCAGTACCCTGGGAATACTCCTTGTCAGTAGACCCTTTTAACACAGCTTAGCTTTTACTTAAGTAAAGAAAACTTTATCTCATCCTTAAAAAAACTATTAATTTTGATTGTTAAGTCATAATTGTGTGCATATATATATTAAGGCATATATATAATATATAACATATGTATAATATAATACATATAATAGGTAACATATTGATACCTGTATAGATTGTACAATAATTAAATCAAGCTAATTAATATCACCTCACTTACCTATCATTTCTATGGAGACATTTGAAATGTACTGAGACATCCTGAAATATATAATACATCATTATAGACTACAGCCATTTTACTTTGTAATATGTTTCAACACCCATTTCTTATGTATACCTGAAGATTCAAACTCTTTGATCAGGATATCTTCATTCTTCCAGTCTTGACTCCCTAATAACTCTCTAATAACTATTTGTCACTTATTTTATGAGTTCAATAGATGCTGCATGTGATATCTTATGGGATTTATCTTTTCTTTCTGTGCCTAGTTTTATTCATTTTTAATATTATATAAATTTATCTTTGTTGTCATAAATGACAGAATTTCTCTTTTTTCAAGACTAATAGCATTTCAGTTTCTAAGTATACACTCATATTTTCATAAAGCGATTGACATATAAGTTGTCTCTACATTTTGGCTAGTGTGACCAAAGCTGCAGTGAACATAAGGACTCATTTTCATCTTCCCATCAGTTCCTGATGCAAATCCAGAAGTGGGACGTCTAGGTTGTGAGAATTTCTCAGTGATTCTCTGTAGGAAGCATTACCTGTTGGATTCTGTGTGCTCTGGCTTGTCTTGGGCACACATCATATACTCCAGCTTCACAGCAGGTCCTTGCAGTGCTGATGCCCTGGCAAGAGTCCTCTCAAGACAAGACCTATGTATGTCATGCAAATTCACTTTCTTCTCTTCAGAATTTATTGGTCCATAGTAAAACTGTTTAGTTTTGGTCCCGTTCAACTCTGCCAGTGAATTCATCTCAGAGAGCATTTGCCTCCTTACCCCCTTGCCTTTTCTTTCTCTGGATGAATGTAGAAACCCAACTTGGTTCACATACCACCTTCAAGCTCTCCAGTTCCCACCTCAAGTTCTTCAAAAGCCTCTTCACACTCTGCTTCAAGGCTGCACAAAAGGACCTGTCATTTTTCACTACTCAGCCAGCATCGTTCTGGGGTGAAGAATAAAATAAATGCTCTCCTATGTAAGCACAAGCTGAATGAGTGGCCTCCCACAAGACTCTTACATAAGGGAGAAAACTCTTTCTACCTCCTACTTGCTATTGTCAGCGATTTACCTTAAGAGTTTCATTTGATAAACCAAAGCCTTAGTTTGAAAGTTAGTTTAATGTTTTGATTTGTCTCTGGTTATCCTTGAATATAACTTCAAATGTTGAATAGCACTGTATTAAGTATTTAATGTACTCTCTTCCTCCAAATGTCTCAACATTCACCCAACTTGGAAAAAAGAATAAAAACTTGGTATCTGTACTAGGAAATTCTAGGCTACCAGACTTTCCTGGAGGAGGAAGCTCCACAGTATCTCATGAAAGGCTCATATTCACAAAACAAACTTGTAAGGAAAACCCCAAGTGTAGACCATGAAGAACTTGGGAGGAGTAAATCAGTTGACTTTAGAAAAACAATGATGTCCTATAAATCAGTACAAAACATTAAATATTCCATATATAACAGACTAAATAGAAACATTGGGATACAAAAGTTAATTTAACTTTCTCATTGCATTTGTGAAATAAATATCAGAGGTATACAGGGTCCATATCACGTGGATGTTAGTGAATAAAATCAATTTGAAGATAATTTTAAATTAGAAGTTTGTTAAGAAAAAGTCATGTTACTTCTGTTTGGAACAGCAAGAGTACAACACACATTTCACGTTTTTCTAGTCTAGATAATTACAACATAAATAGCATAAATTAGGATTTTTGACTGTTCATTAGAAATGCAGAGTAAGATCGCATAAGTACCTATTTTGTTGACAACTAAAAAATATTGGCCACAATTTATCGACAGAAAATAATATCTTTTATTTTGATTTTTTCTGACAAATTAGTCAAACTAATATGTGTGCTTCAATCAATTTGGCATGATAGATTTTTCAATAAAGAACTTTCTATTTTTCCTTAATTATCAGAAGTAAGGATCAAGAGAATTCCTAGAGGTAGGTTCATGTTTTAGAAAATGTTTCAAAGCTTTCCTATTGTAAGCTTAGATACTCCTTTCCTTTAGTGCTGTCTTCACTGTTTATTTTCAACCAAAAGAAATTGATCAGTGCTCCATTTTTATTTCTACTTCAGTTAAAATAAGATTAGAAATCTCATAGGCCAAAATCTATCCCTTCATCAAGCTGTGAATATAGGCAGGCACACACACACACACACACACACACACACACACACACACACACATACACACACATATACAATTATGTATTTATATATACATATTATACAATATACATATTATGCATATCACATAATTTATATGTGTTTGTGTTCTTGATGCTAAGAATGTACCACTATGTTTTTAAATATAAACCATTCTAAAAATTCTCATGTTGTAAGGTAGAAGTGGAATTTGTATTACTTTCAATGCTAAAGACTTGGAGGTTGTAAATGAAGACCAATATATCTAGTGAAGACCAGACTTACATGGCTATTTCAATGCCAAGTTGCTGTTGTTATGTGAAGCTGCATACTGACTTCCTTCCGACCACTCAAAAGTATGGATCTCAAGGTCTCTCTGGAACTGACATGGGTCAAGAACAGAAACTCATTTGCTGAGATTCCCTAGCACAAGACAGATGATATTGAACAGGTAGTCAATAGCTGATGTGAGAATTTTTCTAAGGTGTGTTAACTATAGACTTCTCACTTAAAAAGTAGATTCATAACATATTAGTTAATTTTCTATTGTGAGAAAATATCATGACCAAAGAAACTTATATAATAAAGAGTTTATATTAGCTTATGACCTCAGAAGAATAACAGTCCTTCATGGCAGGGAGACAGAGCAGCAAGCAGTATGCCTAGGGGGCACAGACAAGAAGCTGAGATCTCACATCTTCAAAATGCAATCACAAAGCAGTGAATAAACTGAAAATGGTGCCAGGCTTTCAGAAATTCTGAAATCCTGCCTCCAGGAATATACTTCTTCCAGAAAGCTGTACCTCCTAACCCCACCCCTACAACAGCATCACTAACTGTGAAACAAGTGTTCAAATGCTCCAGCCAGAAACAGACATGCTCATTCAAATTAAAAAGGCAAGTGACATAAGTTTTCTGAATACTTTATATGTGGAACCACTTTTTTCCTACAAAAATTATGTTATTTTTATCTTAACTTTTTTTAGTTATATGCAGCTCACCAAATAACATCTCAATTTTTATGATTTGAGGTCTTCCCCATGATATTGCATCTTTATACCTTGCATTTCTTTGATTAGAGCAATGTTGATAAAATGACAATGAGATTTGAGGAAATAATCTTTTCTATGAATTTACATTGAAACTCTATGCCTATATTTTGCTCTAAAAGTTGTTTTCCCCACTTATGAATATTATTGTTTTGTATATTAATTTTTATTTCAATTTTGTCATATACAGTTACAAAATATTTTTCCTCTATATTATCTGTTAGTTTCTTCAAAGAGAATATAGATGCTATGTGGTCAACTCTATTGGTATTTTTTTCCTTTAGTTAAATTCTTGAACTATTTCTTACTATTCAAAGAATTTTAGAAACCATTTTCTCATTCCTGTCTAGTATTTGCATGTTTTTGTACAGTTTATTTATTCAATCTGGAATTTGTTTCGATGGTGGCAGGCTGGCAGGATCCAGCATCTCTGCAAACACTTTTCATTAGTAGATATCATTTGGTTTCTGTTAAAGACCCTTTGCCCTCTTCACTGGGACATTTCCTATACTGCCTCTGCTTTCCCCAGCCACAGCTAATGTCACAGAATAAGCCCTTAGATTCCATCTCTCAGTTTACCCCTAAAACCAAGAAGCCAAATCATGCCCCCTTCCATGAAGGAAATCCTAAAAGAGTATTGAACATGGATCTACCAACAGGCTGATAAAGAGGGGGAAAATACTGCAGTGAGTGAATGCAGACCTGTCATGCAGAGAAAGAACTGAGGTTGCGGTTAGAGAAAGTTGTTGTTGGGTGCTTGGCACTCCACTGTAATGTTGTAGTTTCTGAGTCTTACTGATAACTGAAAATTTCTTTCAAATCATTACCTTTCCTTTTTAATGGAAAGCACTTTATTTTGGTTAAGGCTTGACTCTGTTTTCAAAAGTGTACTTGTGGCCACATTTTGTGTGTGTGTGTCTGTGTGTGTGTTTGTATATGTGCATGTGTGTGTGTGTGTTTGTTTATTATGAATCAACTTTATTTCTCCTGTTCCCCAACTTAATTACTCTCATTAAAGAAAGCTTTAACCTTTTTGGCTTCATATGCTGCATTCTTTTCTAGTTGTTTTTTTTTTTAATGTTGGGAATATTCTTCCCCCTTGAAGCTGTGTTCTTTGGTATTTTTGTCAATTTAGTACAGAAGTCTGAATAACATAGAGAACTGGTACTAGAAGGGAAGCCATTTCCATGGCTACCTGGCCATGTGGTGAAAAAGCCTTTGGAACAGATTCATGAGAAGAAGTTAGAGATATATGGGTAGAGAGGCTTGATAAACCTTAGGTGATTTAAGTAAGGCTTAATAGGTGATTCTGATGGAGCTCAGAAGACCAGAATGGAGATAAAAATGTGAACCATACATTCTGTGCTCACAAGGTTTCAAAAGAGATTGTCAAGTCTAATGGGGATTAGTTTAGATGCTATTCTTGTTGTAGTTTGACAGAAATTCATTGACATATTTTCATGATATGAAACTTCCTAGGAAGTTGAAATTGAAGGCGGTGGATGAATAAGTCTTGTGCAGAGAATACAGTGTAATCCAGCATTCAGGCTGGAACACAGATATTGCTGGCATCTTTTAGACAAGCTTAAAGTACAAATGGCAAGCAAAAGTACTTTATAAAACTTATACTTCCCCAGAAAACAATTGGGTGTATATTGTGTGATGAAGAAAGCATGGCTGGTAAAAAAGACTAAAACCATTGAAAGAAGTCAGGTCCTTGACATTGAACAATAGAAATGATACACTGAGTGTGTTTTGGATTGGCTAAACTTACCTGGTCATCAACGACTCAAGAGTATGAATACTGTTACTCTTTCTAAAGACTTCTATTTTTTAAAAGAAAATCTGAGAGAACCCTGTTTACACAGAGCCAATCAGGAGAATATTTGCCTATGTTCAGTTTTGCAGGCATCCAGAGGTCAGAGGCAGCGCCAATCTAAAGGGCCCAGCTACTACTCAAGCTGTCAGCAAACCCTGTTGGTGCTGCTTTACATTCATATAGAGGTAAGAGTGAGAGGCTCATGGAAGCCTGGATCCACATTCCAAAGGAGGACCTGGTGATGTATGGTGAGGTCAGAACACCAGCAAGCAGCCCTTAGGAGGGCAGTGGATGAAGCTGTAAGAATGATGCTGAGCTACAAGGAAGACCTGGACTTCAATGATGTTGCTACTGTTGAAGATGACTGAGACTTTTAGAGGTGGACTGAATACTATTTGCTTTATGAGGTAGACAAGGGCCTTTGGGATTGGGGTTGGATATAATTGTCTCAGGAGTTATGTTTATGAATCAAAGTGACAAGGGTGGACTTATCATTATTAACATGATTGGAACTGAAAAACATCTAGATTAGTAAAACCCAATTTGGGGCATGTTTCTGATGGAGTTTTGAGGGAGAATTAACTAAAGGGAAAAGACCCACATAGATGTGGGCAGTATACTTCTCCAGGATGGGGGCCTAATGGATGGAAACAAGGAAGGAGATAACTCTTTAATAGAGGAATTCTCCTAATCATAGATGTGAATTGCTCTGCTCCACCAAAGCTCCAACCTTGACGGTCCTTACTTCCTTAAGTCATTTTCTCACATATGTTTATCTCACCAATTCAAAAGTCTGAAGAACAAATATAGCAATCAAAAGTGAGGTAGCTGGGTCATATGGTAAATCAAATTTTCATTTAAATAAACCTTTGGGGGCTAAAGTGATGCCTCGCCTATTAATACCATTTGTTATTCTTCTAGAGGACTAGAATTTGGTTCCCAGCATCCCATTGTGTAGCTTACAACTGCGTGTAATTTAGCTCAGGAAATTAAATACACTCTTCTGGCCTCCATTGACACCTGCACATATACAGCATACACTGACACAGACCCTTGAAAATCCTTTAAAATATTAACTTCCCTACTGTCAGCCATAATAGTGG
>CABHPQ010143204.1:0-14979 GCA_902168405.1 Peromyscus aztecus | reverse complement strand
GTTCCCACAGAGACCAGAGGAACTCATCTAATCCCCTGGAACTTGAGTTACAAATGGTTGTAAGCCGCCATATGGTTGCTGGGGATTGAATTGGGTCCTCTGTAAGATCAGACAGTGCTCTGAGCTGCTGAGCCATCTCTCCAGCCCGGAGAATTTTTTTGTATACTTGTTGGCGCTTTACACCTTCTTTAGGAAGTGGTGATAAAGATAACTTACCCATTTTTAAACCTATTCCTTCATTTTTTTTCCTCTTTGCATTCTGGTTTCTTTGTTTCTCATATACTCTGTAGTTTAACTTTCTGCCTGGTGAATGGTTGTTGACTATTTTCTCCTGTTCTCCGGGTTGCCTTTTTGCTATGAAGAAGCTTTTTAGTTTGAAGCTATCTTGTTTCCTATACTTTGGAAAGAATTGCTTGTGCTGAGGTCTTCACTTGTTCCCCATATCCTTTTTGATAGAACTTTCAGTCTCAGAGTTTCAGAGCTTCAGGTCTCTCACCTGTGTGAAGGTGATTTTGTACAGGATGAAGGCAGGGAGGCCAGCTTCAATCATTTGTGTGTGGGACTCCAGCTTCCACAGCACCATTTCACAAAGAGGACATCTTCTTTTCAGTGCTTGCTTTGGTCACTTTTGTCAAGGACCACTTGGCTGTAGACACATGAGTTGGCTTCTGCGAGCTGAATTCTATTCCATTGGTCCTTGTGTCTACTTCTGTCAATGTCATGCTCTGTTGGCTATAGTGATTGTTGGGTCTCAAAGTCTTATATTAAAATGCCTACATCTTTGTTGAGCTACTTGATATGGCTTTTACAATTTGGTGTCATTATTGTTCTACTTTCCTATTTAATTCGGAATTATTTTTGTCTACTTCTGTGAAAAATGCCATTGGTATTTTGGTTGGGGATTTCACTGAAATCTTAATATCCCTTTGGACACTATCGACATTTAACAATATTAATTGCTCTAATATATGAATATAAGGAATATCTCCATCTTTTTGTCTTAATAAATTTTCTTCACTGGTGTTTTCCAATTAGCAGTGTGTACATCTTTTACTTTGTAGGCATTGTGAACTGGATTGCCTTCATTTTCTTTCACAACATATTAGTTATTGCTATATTGAAAACAATGTTGAACATAGGTTTTCCTATTCTGCAACTTCACTAAATTCATCTATCAGTTATAATAGCATTTTTTGAAGTCTGCAGATTTTTGTTATGTAAAGGACAATAACATGTAAATAAGGATAAGTTCACTGTTCTCTTTGAATTTGTATCATATATTTTTCCTTTACTTGATTTGTCTAGATAAAAGTCTATATTCAGTAAGAATAGTGAAAATGCACATCTTTATATTGTTCTGAATCTTACAGAAAGTTAGTGCAGCTTTCCAAAGTCTACTTGTTTGGGTTGTGGGTTTACCTTACAATGGTGAAGTACTATGCCTTTATATTTAATCCTTTCTTTTCTATTAATGTAATTGTATAATTTTTAAGCCATTCTGTTAAGGTGAGAATTTATGTTTATTACTTTGTGTGGGCTGAGACTGTCATTTCACCTCTAGGATGAAGCAAGCATGATCATGGAAAATAGAAGTTTTTTTTTTAAATAAAATATGATGTGTATGTGTATTTGTCTGTATGTGGTTATATGCTCACATGAATGTAGGTGTCCACTGAGTGCAGAAGACAATGTCTGATTTCCTGGGACTGGAATTACAGGTGGTTATAAGCCACCTGATATGGGTATTAGGAGCCATACTCAGGTCTCCTGTAAGAGCAGTCTGTGTTCTTAACCATTGAGCCATCTCTCCTGCCCCAGAGATCTGTTTATAGTCTAATGAACTCAAATTTCTAATATTAAGCTGTTTGTAAAAATATCTATGTTCATAAAATATATTGATCTTAAGTTTCATTGTGTCATTGTATCTATATTTGGGTTTGGCAACCAGATGGATAAGAACTCATCAATCAACATGGAAACAGTCCTTTTCTTTTAATTCTTTGAAATAGATTGAAAGGGCCTACTATTTTTTAATACAGGGAAATTTAGCAGTAAAGTCATCTTATCCTAGTTTTAATTTCGTTGCCTATTATTGGCCTATTCAAGTTACTCTGTGTTTGTATTGGACAGATGGTCCACATGTATGTGAAACCCAAAGGTGGATATTGGATGTCTTCTTCTATCCTCTCTACCTTGTTTTGTTGGATTTTGGTTTGTTTGTTTGTTTGTTTGTTTGAGATTCTCACACTGAATCTCGAATTTCCCACTTCACCAAGACTGCCTGGCCAGTAAGTTCCCTCTGCCAGAATCTCTGTCTCCTGAGCAGTGGTGAAGTTATAGTCACATGCTGTCACTTCCAGACTCTGTGGGTGTACTGGGATCTGAACTCAGGTAACATCTGTGAAAGGTTATCCCTTCCTTAGACTATTCTCTGGGTGGATCTGTGAGGGATAATGTTGATTTGATTACTTGAGGTGGGAAGACCTATCCACTATGGGTGGCACCCTTCCCTGGGCTGGAGAAAGTGAGCCAAATACAGTCATTGATCTTTCTTTGCTTATTGAATGTGCACACGATGTCACTAACTACCTTGACTTGGCTACAATGATAAATTATATCCCAAAACTGTCAACCAAAGCATATCCTTTTCCCTTAAGTTGCTTTTGTTAGAGTATTTCTCATACCAACAGAAAAATAACTGATACAGAGGCCAATGTCTTTCTCAAGATTAGAAAAGGTTTCTAATGTAGGTTTGTTGGATATATTTTTCTATTTTACTAAATTTTCCTCTTCCTGCTGAATATTCAAAAATGTAAATATTTATTCATTTAATGGGATCTCAAAGGTTTTAAATGACTTCTTCACTATTTCATTCTCTGTTTTGACTGGGATATTTCAAAAGAACTTTCTTCAATTTTACATATTCTTTCTTTACCTGACCAAGCATTCAACTTCATTTTGAGTTTTATTTCAGTGATTCCAGTATGGTTCTTTTATAACTTTCCTCTTTGCTGAATTTGCTTTTTCCTGTTTTAATCATTTATCTGTATTGTCTTGCATCTCATTTGGTTTTTCTTATAGTTCTTTGAGTTTTTTTTAAAGTTCTTTATCAGGCATTTTTGTCCTTATCAGTAAATTTGGAATTTGTTGCTGGAGAGTTATAATATTCTCTTGAAGGCATTATATTCTCTTCTCTATTTTTGGCATACAAATCTTCTTTACTTGAAAGTGATCATTAACGACAGTTTTGTTTACATGTCTTAGACTCAGTTTGATTAGAGAATTCTCACCCAGCAACTTAAATTTTGCCCATTATTCATGTTTGTATATTAAGATTGTTATATCTTATGGAACAGGTTTCTACTGTTTTTTAGTAAGTACCTTCGTGCCAAATACCTTAGGACAACTTTATCTCAAGCTGAGCACCACGCTATAGTCTTCCTACCATATTTTGACTGTGATTAATGACTGTGCACACAGAACACACAATGTGTCTCTACAAATAAATTCCAAAGATGTAGGTATTAACACAATGGTAGATAAAGACCTGTAAAAAGCTCAAAGGACTGTAAGAAAAGCATAGTGATAATCAAGATAATATAGATACATGGTTTAAGTAGTAAAACAATGAGGATTATGCAAGTTCAGCAAAGAGAAAGGTATAAGAGAAGCAAAGAGAAATCTTTAAAATGACAAACTCAAAAAGGAGCTGACCTATAACATACATGGTCTGCTATCTCTGCAGGCAATGTAAGAGTTCATATACGCTAGCAGGAAGGGAAAATGTAGTGCAGACAACAGGGTGTGTGAGCTACTCCGTTTGCTGTTTTTCCTACCATGGGGCTGGTGGCCTCTATTGAGAGATACAGGATTTTTTTCAAACACTCTTGATGATGCTAACTCTGTTGGCAAGGCCTTCTGACATTGACTGACCCAGAATGATAAGGGACCAGAAGCATTTGTATTCTGACCAGTCAGTGGTATGTGTCTAGATGGTGCATGGGGCGAGGTAGTGGTAAGGGCCACAGCACTCGCTTTAGGAGTTCACCTCCCATCCTGACATCTACACACATAGTTAGGAAACATTTAGAGATGGCAGAGTAGAGCCATATAGGTGAAGTAGCAAGAATTGACATCCTTTTCTGCAATTAGCAATGCATGCCAAGGAGTAGGGCTATAGCTATCACCCAACAAAATTCTGTTCAGACTTTTTCTAGACTTATGCACCTGCAGATTGCAAGAACATTTTAGATGGCACCTTTCTTCCCCTTCAACTCCTTTAGCTATAAAGCATGTGCCCAGAGAGGACAAATAATGGAACTATGAAGATGGTCATGCTTTCAATATGTCCCTATGGGCAGTGCAAACTGATCATGATGCATTCTTGACGTGTATGCAATAAGGTCTCAGACATAGTGCAGATAGATGGAAGGAGAAGTAGCAGCCACATGGATACTGCCTTTTGTCTTGCCGTTGGCATGCGTACACTCTGTCATAGGCCATGTCCTTGGTCTCAGATAGCATGCACTCAGATCTTCTTGTTCTGAAAAGTGGTTCTGTCACTTTCCCTCTATGTTGCTATCCTTGTCCCCTCTGGTGCGGAATATCAGATTAGACTAGTGAATAGCCAATCTACTAGGCCTAGCTGGATACACAAGGCAGCTATTTCTCACGCCAATGTAGTGAAATATCTGCAGGATCTAAGGGGTGGAAATCATGCATTGGTTTCTGAGCCTTAAAGCAATTTAAGTAGTGACAATAGTTCACTTCTCAAGGTGACTCCCGGCTACCTTACTCTACAGTATACTAGAAGGTGATGTAAGGTCCTTTTCTAAATCAGAACTACCATGCAGATCTAACTAAGTGGACTACCAACCTATAAGGATTGAGGAAATTTCCAGGATCCAAAACAGTGAGAATTTGTAATTGTGGGGTTTGCCGGGGGGGGGGGGGGGGGACTTCCTTTCATCCTTATCCCTGTGAAGAGGAGACCCCACGCCCTTCCATGGTCTGAGCCCAGTGGCAGGTGCTGGGGTGTTTTTTGTGCTGTGTCCCAAGTCTGTGAATATGAGGTTCCAGCCTATCTGTTTCTGGTTTACAGTGTTCAAACACAGTCACTCACCTCAAACTTCAGGTCTGTACTAGTTGCCTCAATTTTCCTCTGTGGAGAGGAAATGTTAGTGATGTGCTCCTCAAGCTCATTAACATAAATTCAGATTCTTTCTTTCCTGAGATACTATGCATAAATAGAAAACAATCATAGTTGTAGATGTGCAAAGGGAAACATCAGATAAATCATGGTGCACAAAGTGAGGTAAGAGTTTTGAAGTTTGAACTAGGAAATCTATAAATAATATTCCAATCAAGATTCAACACTACTTTATCTAAAAGTAGTAAACTTAAAGAACCATTGGGAATTGAGCAATATTTTAGATAGGTCCATTAGTCCATTGCTGGTCTGAGTGTAGCAACATAACAAGCCCTTGTTGGTTGACCTGTAGAGCATGGCCACACAGAACACATGGTAGAAATTTTGCAGTTGCTTGATCTAAAGTTTCAGGACTAAAGAGACATACTCAAGAAGAGTAGGAGAATATACAGAGGAATGACAATGAGTTGGCCTTCCAACGTCCTCTCGATCTGAAATCTTGCCAACAGTTTAAAGTACATCAAAGCCCTGGTCCTTACAATGTTCTTACTGATAGGAAGAGCACACCCAAACACCACTCAGATGCTTCCATGATGGAATGAAAGCCCACATTAAGAAACTCAAATGAGTTGCTGTGTGTCCCAAGTCAAACTTAGAAAAGACTAGCCAGTGTCTCTCCCTCCCTCATTCATGACACTGCTGCCATCTCCCTGAAGTCAATGGCTTGAGTTTTCTCTCTGTATGCCTGCCACAGAATGATCCTCTGTACAGGAATTCTCCTTTTCAAAAAAAATTAATTAACACTCTCAAGCTGTGAAACATAATTTCCTTTCAATGGATCTTCCACATAGGGGGTGGGGGCCAAAAATTCAGAAGGAAAGAGAAATGGAGGAAGAAGGAAAAAGCTGCCTCTTTAAAACTTCTCATATTTATATCACTTTGTTTTTCATTCACACAGGGCAAATAACAAGAGGTCCTCTGATGAATGTTGCAGATCGCCATGGTTACGGTTCAGAGATGCAGCAAGGAGCAATTATGGTGGAACAGAAGAAGGAAGTGCACCTCTTTGTCAGAATTTCATAGCAGCTGTAACAACACGAGAGCACCCAAATGAATGCAGAATAACTGAAATATTGTGACACGTTAAATGCCAGCACATTAAAAAATTGTATTTCAATGTCACATTATTTAAAACGACAGGAAGAATTAATTCCTGTGGCATCAGGGAGCTAGTTAGAAGAGTCGGGGTGGGGGAGTGGAAACCAGCATCCACACAGGGAGGAGACTTCCACACTGTGTATGAAAATAAGCTGTCAACTAGAAGGAAAAATAGCAAAGTAGAGAAGCAAGTCAGACCTGATATTCAGTCAGTGTCACTACTCCTGATTGAGCTTAGCACCTGTGAATGTTCCAGAGCGAGCTGACCTAGCCTCCTCCGTGTACTGTGAGCCCCAACATTTACTTTAATGAAGTTTCCCTAATGGGGAAATCATCCCATTTTAAATGACAGAACTAAGGAAGGTGTACTAGCTAACCATATCGTGCATGCTTCATGCTGTATTTGAAGATGAAGTCTCTTGTGGTTAGAGAAGCTTGGGGGAATGCTATGGGTTGTCCTGTAAAAGAGGAGTTCTTCATTCAGCTCAAGTTTTTCTGTGGGTGACAGATGATCCCAAACAGGAAACAACCAAAAAGTTCTCCATCCAGTTGGCTATAGATATTATTCTGCCTGGAGCAGAAATGAAGCTGCTAAAATGTATCTGAGCTACAAAGCAGTTGTCTCATCTCTTTTGATACTCTGTTTGCTTTGTACTAAATAAGAACCTGTGCTCACATCACAGCTAAAATACTATCATAAAAGCAGAATCAAAATAAACCATGAGCATAGTCTCACATTCCCAGGGCAATATGATGTCCCTTCTCAACATTACAGCCATTGTGTATGTCCCAGTAATTTCTCACACTATTCATTCTACCAAAAGAAAATTGTCAACAAGATTATCATGAAATAACCCTCATAGAGGAACAAACATATTTCTAATTGCTTCTTCTACAGTGACTTGTGGTTTAGAAAAATGCTTTCATGAACATACTTTCTTACAATATTCTTGGACTAACTAGGGAAACTTTCAAAACATTTCTCTGAAAAACTTAACAAATGAGACTCAGACTCAGCCATCCCTTGTGGCTTCAGGACCCATGCCCATCCACTACCAGAGAGCTGTGCCTTCTCTATGTGCTATTCCACGTGGCTTTGAATAGTTTTTGTGCATACATACAGAGTTCAGTGTCTTTGACAGAATGGGTATTAAGTAGCATCAATTAAACTTTTAGACTTCTTTAAGCCCCTCCTCCATATCCTTGTTACATAACAAGTCACTCTAAAACTTACTGTCTCAAAATATTCACTTAATTTAGCCACGGCATGACTTTATGGCTAACATTGCAATGAGAACACAATGGGTTTGAGTCCTCTCTGTTTCACACTATTTTTAAGGTGGGTTTATCTCAACACAGTGGTCTCAGATAGTCTTCATACAGGGATGTTCCCGGTACAATTTCCCTACCAACAGTTAAAAGCTGCCTCATCAAATGACTCAGGCTCTGAACTCACAAAGTGATCTGTTAACTAGAGATTATAAATATGCTCGTATTCAGTAACTAGGATTGCACCAAAAATCCATTTTCTCATCCTTGATACAAGACTTTGACCAACATACTCAATAAATACAACTACTGATTAATTTTTGAATGATTTGTATAAGTGCATGTATGAGTAGAGGCCAGAGTTTGCTGCTGTCTTCCTCAACTGATCTTTGTCTTGTTTTTTGAGGCCAAGTCTCTCATTGAACCTGGAGCTCACCAATTTGGCTAAGTTGGCTAGCCAGTGAGCGCCAAGGATCTTTTATATCTTTCTGCTCAGCACTGTGACTACATCACATATTGCAGGCATGTGTAACCTTTTATTTGGATTCTGGGGGACTGAATTCAGTTCTTCATGCATGCTCAATAAGCATTTACTGGATAAACCATCTGCCCAGGTCCAAAGATTTGAATAATTTAACCAAAGATTGTGTGGAATTTAATGGTCAAAGGTGTTTATCCTTGATCAGACGTAAGTAGAATGGTTTCTTGTTAGAGACCAAGGCGCCAGGCAGACTCACTTTCCCTGAGTTATCAGACTTCGTAAATTCAGATACCTGGCATAGTCGACTTCAGAATTTACGACTAAGCAAACTCCTCTCAAACATGTGTTAATTAACTCAGAGTAGGGGTCTGGTACCGCTCAAACGCAGGATTTACAACTAAGATAAACCTTCTAAACAAATGTTAATCAACCGGCTGCAGGGCCTGGGACCAAAGCGACCTCCCACTGACCTGCCCTAAGGAATCTGCACTCTCCTCTCCTCCCTTTCCCTGCTTCCCTTCCCCCGTCTGAAAGCCCTATATAAGCCTCAGAATCATTTTAATAAACGGAGCCTTGACGACTTAGACTGACTCTTGTCAATTATTATTATTATTCGCTTGGCATCCCCTTCTCTTCTCCCCCCATGGCTTTCAGGTGTTTGCTGGCCCAAGACCCACGAATAACTGGACCGGCGGGCCGGGAAAGTTTCTGGAATTCAGAGAACCATGGGAGAATTATAGCAAAGTTCAGCTCCCAGTGGTTCTATAGGGACATACAAAAAAGTGTTTATGGGGGTTCTGTTTGTTAAAAACTGGTCATATTTATTCACTGAGAATCCTTCTCCATCCATCTTTAAGGCAAACACTTCAACAGACCTTTGTTGTCCCTAGACTGTGAAGGGTTAACTGTATTATTATCTTCCTTTCACAGATAAATACTATCCAGAGAGTCAAGTGGTTTGTGGTAGAACCTACAGAATTGCTTAAATCAAGGTCATTAATCTGATTTTCTAAAGCTTTCCCAAGACCACTTTCCCTCAGAGTCATAAAGTTTGAAGTAGAAATTAACACTAACTACTTTTGGAACTCAGGTACAGCTTGTCTTGTGAGGGGGAAAAAAGACTAAACATCATCCTCAAGTTCAAACACAGAGAAAAATACAACTGATGAGGAAATTCAATCCTTGTTTACACTCAAAGAATACACTCTTGCAATCAGTACTCACATTCAGAAATAGAAGTTGACCAATGCTCCCTACTTAATGTACCCCCTTCCCACAAGTGATTATAAAACCCATGCATTTTGGTTTGGATTCTAAATACGTTAATCCTGAGTATTTAAGATTCATGTAATTTTCTACTTTTGTTCCTAAAGTTCCCTAAATTCTTAACTCTTATTTGATGTTTATTGTATTTCGTTGTTTATCAAGATTTTTCTTTGGGATCCCCAGCTCACAAATAATGACACAGAGACATATTATTAATTATGAAAGCTCAACCTTAGTTCCTAACTAGTTCTTATAACTTAAATTATTCAACATTTTTTTAATCTACATTCTTTTACATAGCTCAGTTACCTTTACTCTGTACTGATCATTTTCCTTCCTCTGTGTCTGGCCAGCGACCCCACCTTTCTTTCTCTCTGTTCCCAGAAGTCCTGCATAACCTCTTCCTGATTAGCTAATGGCCATTCAGCTCTTTATTAAACCAATTACAGTGACACATCTTCACTCAGTGTAAAGGAATATTTTGTAACAATGAGGTGATTAATGAACATTTCTCTATCAGTTTTACAGTTTTACATGGAACCATATTTTGTGGGATTTGCTATTTAAAGTCAGTTTATTATCAATGTACTTTGAATCCATTGCAAAGGTGAATGGTTTATCTCAGGAGTAGAGCTCATGCCTCACATGGGCAAGGACTTGGTGTGGTCCTTGACACTAAAAAAGAGAAAACAGATGAAAGACAATAGGTTGTAGGGATAAAAGGGCAGGTGTAAGCTTCTTATCTCAAATAAGCCTCTACATCAGTGCCCTGGCCAGCAGGGCTTCAACGGGTTCTTGACCACCCTAAGGATGGAATGATAGGGACAGGAGACACAAAGGAAATACACCAAGACAAGATTTCTGATCAAGGTGCAACTTTATTTTTCTCCAGGAGGGTTTATATAGTTCCTGAAAGGTGGGGGGAGCAAGAAGCTGTTATCTGCATAGGGTGGGGCAAGCTAACAGTATGTTTATGTAGGATGTTTACAGGGTGAAAAGGTCAAGGGCTCTGACTCAATATCCTGTCGCTAGGCAACCTGACCTTAAGATGTTCTAGTTCCCTGTCTTGTGGGGGGGGTCTGTATTTTTCCATTAACTAGAGGTTCTGTCCTTGTCCCTGACACATCAGTAGTTCTCACCCTCTTCATCACAACCCCCACAGGGGTCTCATATCGGATATCCTGCATGCCAGATATTTACATTATGATCCATAACAGTAACAAAGATACCGGTATGAATTAGCAACAGAATAATGTTATGGTTGGGGGTCACCACAACACAAGGAATTGTATTAAAAGGTCACAGCATTAGGAAGGTTGAGAGCCATTGCTTTGAATCATCTCTGTGGCTTTGGGCAAGTCACTTCATCTTTCTTTCTTTCTTTCTTTTTTTTTTAATGAGGCCTAAGTAATCTTTTATTGACACACTGAGAACACAAGATATTAAGTAAAAATAGAAATATAAAACCCAACAATCTATTTCAGCAGCAATTGTGAGCTAGTGTACCTCTAGAATTAGACCTGTAGTCATTTAGTCACAAAGCAAAAATGGGGAAAGCAACATCTGGAGGACTTGCATCCAAAGCTCTAAATAAATGCTTTATATGGGAACTCTGGAAGAAATTCAGCACATAAGACACATGATTTATTTATGAAATACGATTTGTTTTCTTCATTATGCCTTCCCAGCATGATCTTTTTTATTTTATAACTGTTGTTTCACTAGAAAAGTACAATGTGGCAATAGATACCTCATTTTTTAAAATAATCTTCCAGCCCCCAAATTTTTTGACATTAATTAAATTTTTCTTTTAACAGACCTTTGACCATTGTGTACCTGGGATTTAAAGACAGATTAATTTCAATCCAATATCAGCATCAATGGCTATTGCAATCACATTTGCCCATTCTCATTGCTGATGCTTGTGCTAGACTTTGTGGATGTCACTCTGTTAACTGTGATCATTTTGATCTACTATCCCCTTACTTTCCATTGAATGATTAAATAAAGGTAATGTCAGCAAGATCATGACTAACAGTTAGTGGTTGCTTATTATAAGGTATGTTAGCTAAACATTTTATGTCACTTCATCTTTCAGTTTCTTAAAATTGTCCTTAAGAAAGTTGTTGTAAAAATATGTAAGCCTCAATATTCTTTCACTGAAAACCTGTGCTTTTGAGTTATTCATTCTGATTCTGTATTCCTGAAATTCTATGTCATTTTTAAAGTAAGTAAGGAAATCCTCTATGATAAGTATACTCAACCCAAAGACACTACTACTACCTGTGTCTATATGTATGTCTTTGATGGATACGTATGTACATGTGTGTGAGTGTGTGTGTGTGTGTGTGTGTGTGTGTGTGTGTGTGTGTGTGTGTGTAGGTGTACTCTGCAGATGTATGTGCATGCATGTGGAGGTCAGAGGTCAATCAATATCAGGTGTTTGTCTTTTTTTTCATACTACTCTCCATCCTTTTTTTTAGAACATGGATTCTCAATGAACTGGGAGCTTACTAATTCAGCTAGACTGTTGGCCAGCAAGTCCCAGGTATCCACCTTTCTCTGGCTCACAAAGCTGGGTTACAGATGGATGCTACCATGATCTTCACTTTCTATGTGGATGCTAGGGATCCAAACTCAGGCCCTCATGTTTGCAAGGAAACATTTTACCTTTTTATCTTCTGAGTTACCAGCCACAGTTCTTGAAAACCCTCACAGGAAAGTTAGAATATTTGAAACTGGTAGCATAAAATATAAGATTGTTCACCAATTTATTGTCAAGTTGACAACTGTCAATCTACTGCTGAATAATTTTCAAACAAATAAGTGAAGAATCTGTTAATCTGAGTGAGTGCACAGTGCCAAGACAATGACTGAATGGGCTCCTCCTTGGAGTGACTCTGAGAATAGACTGGTGTAAGGAAGCGTTTGAACAACAGCCACTGTGGCATCTGTTAGAGCCAGGGATAGGGTTGTCAAGGCTTCCTTTGTGTGCTCTGCAGTGGAGTTTCCATAGTGAAAGAGAAAAGACTGGGTTTCAAAACAAGGGTTTTGTTTCAGAGTGATAGTGTTTCATCACCTCATTGTTGGCTGTGTGTTCATGTCAAATATCAGGACTTACAAAGCATCTCAATTGGAGCTGAGGATTATGCTCTGTCAAAATCCACTAGACAGCAGGCCTCTCTGTGAGGACAGACAGCCCATCTCAATACTCAGCCTCAACAAATACTGGGCAGTTGTTAGGATTTTTCTGGGTAAATGAACTGTATATAGCAGAAGAGTTCTCCCAGGTCTTTCAATAATTTCTTAAATTTCATATCTAAAGGGTAAAGAATAATCGGCTTTTTCCCCAAGAAGAAACTCATAGACCCAGGAATATTGACAACAGAAGAGTCTTATGATTCCCAAGGCATAAGTTAAGACAACTGCTAACAGCACCCATCAGCTAGCTGCAAAATGTTGAGCTGCCAATATCTCAGGCTGCCATTTGTGAAGTCTCTCAAATCTTAGCGTTCCTCCCTGTGAGCTCTATAGGTAATTATTTTATTTTATTTTATTCATTTTTTATTATTTAATTAGTTAATTTTTCCCAGCCTGATTACAGTTTCCCCTCCCTCCTCTCCTCCTAGTTCTTCCCACAAATCTCCCCCCAACCCCAACTCACTCCCTCTTCCTTCCCTTCAGAAAAGTACAGGTTTTCCATGTATATCAGCCAGCCAAAGGATATCAAGTTATAGCAAGACTAGGCACTTCTTCTCCTATGAAGGCTGGGTGAAGCAACCCAGCAGGAGGAAAGGGTCCCAAGAGCAAGCAACAGAGTCAGAGCCAGCCCCCCCCACCCCACCCCCACACTGCTCCCTCTGTCAGGAGTCCCACAAGAAGACCAGACCACACAACTGCAACATATGTGCAAGGGGCCCAGGCAAGCTCGCTGGTTGGCAGTTCAGTCTCTATGAGCCCAGATTAGCTGACTCATGTGTGTTTTCCTGTGATATTCTTGGTCTCCTCCCCCGCCTCCCCCCGCCCCTCCCCTCCATAATCCTTCCTCTCCCTCTTTCACAGGATTTTCCAAGGTCTGCCTAATGTTTGGCTGTAGTCTCTGCATCTGTTTCCATCAGTTGCTGGATAAAGCCTCTCTGATGACAATTGGGCTGGGCAATGATCTATGACTATAGCAGAATATTATTAAGAATGATTTCTTTGACTGTTTTTTTCTTTTTTGGTTCTATGCTAGGTCTTTGGGCTGTCCAGCCTCTGGATCCTGACCCTCCAGGCATTGTCAGGGGTGGGCTCCCTCTCATGGTATAGGTCTAAAGCTGGACCACTCATTGGTTGGCCACTCCCATGATTTCTTCACCACCTTTGTCACAGCATAGCTTGTAGGCAGGGGAAAATGTAGGTCAGAGGTTATGTGGCTGGGTTGGGGTCCCAATCCCTCCACTGAGATTCTTTCCTGGTTACAGGAGGTGGTTGGTTCAGGCTCGGTATATCCCATTGCCATGAGTCTTAGCTAGAGTCGCCATCATAGATTACTGGGAGTTTCCATTGCACTAGGTTTCTAGCTCATCCCAGAGATGCTCTTGATAACAGTTGTCTTTCCCTGTACTCTCTCCCTCTACCCTCTCCTCCTCTGATCTATCCTGTTCCCATGCCCACTCCCCATCCAGACCTCTCACCTCATCCACTTGTGATATCTATTCTACTTCCCCTTAGCAGTGAGATTCATGTGGCTCCACCTTGAGCCTTCTTTGTGTCTGTGAATTGTAGCATGGTTATCCTTTTCTTTACAGCTAATATTTATCTATAAGTAAGTACATATCATGTTTGTCTTTTTGGGTTTGGGTTACCTCACTCAGGATGATTTTTTTCTAGTTCCATCCCTTTGCCAGCAAGATTCATGATGTCATTGTTTTTAACAGATGAGTAATACTCCATAAATATATCACATTTTCTTTATCCAAAATGACTCTGAGATTCCATCTTACACCTGTCAGAATGGTTATGAGCAAAAATACAAGTGACAGCTCATGCTGGTGAGGATGGAGCAAGGGGAATACTCTTCTATTGCTAAAGGGAGTACAAACATGTACAGCCATTTTGGAAATCAATATGATGGTTTCTCAGAAAATTGGGAATCAATCTACCTCAAGAACCAGCTATGCCACTCTTGGGCATATACCCAAAGGACTCTACCATATCACAAGGACACTTGCTCAACTATGTTCATAGCAGCTTTATTCATAATAGCCAAACACTGGAAACAACCTTGTAACATGAATCTTCAAAGTTCTTATTAATAAAAGCAAACCTGGAGCTGGGTATTGAGGTGAATGCTGGAAGATCAGAGAAGCAGAACAAGCTACAGCCACCTCACCTTACCAGTTCCTCAGCTGATCCTGTTTCCTCAGACTGGAAGCTTCTGAGTCCTCATCCAAATGGATCTCAGCTGAGCTGCTGCCCAAAAGCCTGAAAGTTTAACCACGCAAAAGCTTAACCAGCCTATAGTTCCTCGTCCTCATGCCTTAAATACCTCTCTGCCTCCTGACATTACTTCCTGGGATTAAAGGCGCGAGTCACCATGCTTGGCTGTTTCCAGTGTGGCCTTGAACTCACAGAGATCCAGGCGGATCTATGCCTCTGGAATGCTAGGATTAAA
>CABHPQ010143203.1:6273-30879 GCA_902168405.1 Peromyscus aztecus | reverse complement strand
GCTACATTCACATTCCCAATCTGCCCCCCACTGCATATACACACCATTAAAAAGGAAGACATTACTTTTTAAATGACCGAGAAAGGTACTTTTCATTTGAAAGACTGCTTTTTATGTGGCTTTCTGAGTGTTATAAGTAATATTGTTCAGGGAATCCTTTGGGGAGAATTGAACATCTGTGCAGAAAATAAGAAACCCTTGTAAATAAAATGTGGGCACTTGGGGAGTCAGGTGTGTTAAAGGACTCCAGAGTCACACCGAATCCACGCTCACTTGAAGTTTGGCATTATGGATTATTTTTTGAGCCACTGTACCAATGGTCTCCCCTAAGTTCATCTTGGAGTAGGTAGATTGATTTGCTCTGCACATGTTAAGAAGGTCCAGAAGCCAGGAAAAGGCTACATGCATGGGGTGGAGTTGGGGGGTGGCTGCGAGGCCAGAGTGGTCTTTATTCTCTCACATGTGATGGACTCCAGGATATCCCTATGAAGACCTTGCTGTTTCACCACACCACTGCACAGTGGGCCAAAGCATCCAAGAAAGCGCAGGTATCTCTCAAAGCTTGCCCAAAGGAAGAGCTGTCTAGTGACACACCTTAGATTAGAGAAGGGGGTTGACCTGTGCACAACAGACACACACACACACACACACACACACACACACACTACACCTGCACACACACACATGCACACACTCACAAATGCCCCAGTGTTGCTTCTTTTAAAGCACAATTATGTTTGCCTTTGAATATGATCCATTCCTGGAAAGTATTGTAAAATGGTCACATTTTCCCATAAGAACAATGTCATAATTGGGCATTGTAATCTTGACCAAGAGCTTGCTATTAAATAAACCATGGATATGATAAAAATATCTCATAAAAGCAAAGATGCAAGAGCTATAAACCTTTATCATAATTTTGAAGAATAAAAATGTGCTCTGTCATATAAATGGGCTTGAATATACTGTACACATCGATTATATAAGAAATCCCAATGAACTATAAAGTCTACATAATATAAAAAATATGAGTGTAGTACATCATAAATTTGACCTAAAACTAATATTTGAACTGTAAACATTAAACATTTAATTAAGCATCATTTTTCTTGTTTTCTTGGAAGCAAGGAGAACACTTTAATAAAATTATTTGAATGACCAGGTTCTTTAGAAAGTGTCAGCCAAATGCTTACCTCTTACCTTAGTGAGTGTCCTATTAACAAGTGGCATCATAGAGAACATCTCGCTCGTGATACTGTAGCCCATGGGGCACCTATTGCCACTAACTGCTGTGGCTGACCCACTAAATCAGGGCTGGGGGTGATGTTGGGGTATGGATATTATTGTGCAGAGATTTCCTGTGGAATTCTGGGTTTTATGCTAAGACCAAGAGCAGGGGCTGTGCCAGTATAGCTCTGAGACTTGAACCTGATGTAAAGTCATATCTTCCTTAGATAGCACATTTTGTGTGTACTTAGTGTTTAGTGCTTGCTGCCTTAGAGAGAACATCTATGCTTCCAGTAACCATGTGGTGCTTTACAGATCCTTTTAGATGATCCAGTTCAAGGACTCCAGTAGCTCTGCCATTGTTTTCTTAGTAAAGTAACATTTTGAGAACTTACTAAAAACAACACACTAGGTGGGCACTACCTCTGCATGAACTTGTTGAGACTATGGGACCAATGGAATTGCAACGCTGTGTCGTTTACAATGTGTTCCCAAAATAGACTCATGTGAAAACAGAAGTGTTTACAGTGGAATCCATGATTATCTGCCTGTATCAGACAATTCACACAGATAAGCACTGTAAGTCAACTACCAATGGTCTGCCTGTTGTTGTTTGAATAGTTATGCTTTTTTTTTTTTAAAGAATACACCATGAAGACAGAAGTGTACACTCAACGGATGTCTCCAAGGGTATTGGCTTGCTCAAATGCAAGATGCAAAGGGATATTTGATGATGTTAATATTCCAAAGATACAGCTGAGCAAATGTTCTATTCACTGCAATGGACAGTTTGGGTTACTTAAGAGTAGCTGGCTTTTATGGTCAATTGGCTCTAGCTGTGTTACTGGTAATAAACTGTAAATCTTAGCATAGCACCATTCAGATCAGCTGGAATGATATTTTAAGGAAAAGAGAAAATGTAAGAATTTATACAGCCTGCCAATTTCATTGTAAGTGTTATTAATAAATTAGCAAGGAGGGGGAGCCAAACGATGAATTGCTGGAATTCATTACATTCGAGATGACGTTCTCTGCACTTGTGCCAATTATTTTGAAGGTGGAGTGCTTGGAGGACGCAGGAGCATCCCAAGCCAAGATAGGAAAGTGGGGGAAACTGCCAGTGGGACATCATGGCTGTCCGTGGCTGTGGTCCAGGGATTAGAATCCTTGTTGAAGACTGACTGAGAGTGAACTTGACCCATTTCTTGGAACGGCCACTTTGTGTCTTTGCAGCTAAGTGGAGATTGGGCCTGGGCTATTATTGCTTGTGGGACTTTGTGTAAATTAGTATCTTGTATAAGCCTTGGTTTTTCCTTTGTAGTTAGAATAAAGGAGTTAGGTCTTGTGCTGTGGGGTCAACTTAGTCAATAGTAAGTTGACGACAATGTGTTCCCAAAAGTGTTTATAGCATTTTATGTATTACATATTACTGTATATCAACTCTAACAATCAATACAACAATTATTCCTTATATATTTATATATTAATCATCTTGGGTTGCTATGAAAATAACCTGGGTTCTGTGGCTTAAACAGGATTTATTTCTTCCAGTTTTGGAGGCTGAGAAGCCCCAAACAAGGTGTGAGCAGATTTGGTTCCTGGTGAGACCCCTTTCCAGCTCTCAAAAGGCTGCCATTATTTAAAAAATTTAATGTAATTTTCAGATGGCTGTCTTTTTGCTGTGTCCTCACAGTAGAGAGAAGGTGTCTCTTCCTTTTCTTATAGAGGCACCAGTTCCAGAACAGGGGTAGGGGTGGGTGGGTGTTACCAGTCCCAGCACAGGGGTTACCAGTCCCAGCACAGGGAGGGGGGGTTACCAGTCCCAGCACGGGGGTGGGGGGTGAGGGGTTACCAGTCCCGGCATGGAACTCTAGCCCTATCTGAGAAAACTCAATACTTCCCAAAGACCTCACTTACTAGGTGGTGGTGGTGGTGGCGGCGGCGGCGGCGGCGGCGGTGGCTGCGGCGGCGCACGCCTTTAATTCCAGCACTTTAATCCCAGGCAGATCTCTGTGAGTTCAAGGCCAGCCTGGGCTACAGAGTGAGTTCCAGGAAAGGTACAAAGCTACACAGAGAAACCCTGCCTCGAAAAACAAAACAAAACAAAAAAAAGACCTCACTTCCTAATATTTTCATATTGGGCATTGAGACTTCAATACATGAATCTGGAGGAGACATAAACATTCCACAACATATTAAATAATCAAAATAATAAGACCATTACATGGTAATTATTATCAGTAAATACATTTGGGGACTATACATGTTGAGACCTGCAATTGAATGAATTAACGTCTAGTATAACTTTAGAGTCACTGACACCCCCCCCCCCCACTCCATGGCTAGCACGTCAGTTTGCTGTTCATCTGAGAGCCATCTGATGGGGCACTTGGAGTGGCCTTGCACTGTCTTTGAAAACTCAAGATCTTTGCAGTTTGTACACTCTTGGTGAAGTGCCAATTGCCCTTCCAAGGTTTTAATAATAAGAATATCCCAAAGAGATGTCACTTCAAGTTGGCTGCCAATTCCATCAAAAAACGGAAGTCTGATCATGACCCTGAGGCCACCGGTTTACTCAGTCTCTGTACAGGAACAGACTCGCTTCAGCTAGAGATTAATCACAGCCTGAAAGAGGGACTCAGAAAGAGCATTCTAGGAATAGAAGAAATTCCAATACTAAGACAGCTCAGTTTGTGTCCCGTGACTCTTTCCTTAATTAGGGTTTCTATAGATTGCTGTGTTAGAACACCACAATCAAAAGGGCAACTTGGGGAGGAAAGGGTTTATATTGCTTATACTCCCAAATCATAGCCTGTCACTGAAGGAAGTCAGGGCAGGAACCTGAAGATGGGAACTGAAGCAGAAGCCATGGTGGAACACTGATTGGCTTGCTCCTCCTGGCTTGCTCGGTTTGCTTTCTTTTACAACTCAGGACCACTTACCCAGGGCTGGCACAGCCTATGCTGGCCTGGCTTCTCCCACATCAGTCGCAGTCAAGAAGGCACCTCCAGCTTGCCCACAGGCCAATCATTTTCTCTACTGAGGTTCCCTCTTCTGAAATGACTCTAGCTTCTGTCAGGTTGTCGGAAAACCAGCCAGCACAGTTCTGACTGAGAACAAAGTGATTTGGGGTGTTTGCTCCAGGCCGGATGGGCTGTTTTAAGAGCCAGAGAAAGGACAGGGGATATGTCTCCTCGCAGAAGTGAGTGCTGTTGAGTGAATGTGCGGTTGTTGGAGGGCCCCGTGTAGATTTGCTCAGGAGAAGGCTAATGCTCTTTCTCCCAGGAGCACTGGAGGAGAGAAGGAAGCTTTAGGATCCCAACTGGAGGCGTGTTAGCTTGAAAGGATGGATGGGAACAGGTGGGTCAGCTGGAGCCTAAGGATCTGGCCTTTCTATAGCCTTCACAATGGTCAGTAATTCAAGCTCCATTTCCTGATTGGTGACTCCTGGGGGAGGGTGGGGAGGGGAGTCTTTCCCTGCTGATAAAGTTTAATGTCAAGTGCAGAGTGATTTCTTTACCTCCAGGCTCCCCTCACCAACTTAGAGGTGGCGGCTGTTTTTCTGTCAGACATAAGCTTCACTTAATGACTGTGTAGTTTATTACCCAGTAGGTCATATCCTGTATATTTTAAGAACAAACACCTCAGAGACTGTGACTCGGTGGAAGGAGATGACATGTGTCACTGCTGTTATTCTCACCACAGCTTGGTGGAAAAACTAATGACCTCTTCATCTGGGCAAATGCAGAGGTCAGTTACCGCCAGTATATCACTGCATGGCAGGGAACAGGGGTAATTAGGTGGGATGTGTAACCTGGATATTCTGTGGATCTCATTACATCTTATTTAGAAAGGCTATAATTTGATTGGTGGAAAATTAAGGCATCTTCTCATGGGTCATTTTATCTTTCTGCAATAATAATTCTTGGCTTGATTAAAAATTGATCCAGTGTCTTGAAGTGAATTTATTATTGCTGCAATCTATCACCCCAGACAGATAATCTGGTTCCCATCTTTATCTGATTTGAAAAATCTGTCACTTATTATGTGTTGTTTTTTTTTTCCAATCATTTAAATTGATAGCATTCTAGGAAGGCATTTACAACCCTAGGTTTCTTGGAGAAACACAGAGCACGTGAGAGCATCCTTTTATGGTAAAGGACTGGATAATCTGTCAATTTTAATAAATCGATTTTGAATTGGTCTAAAGCAACATTTTCACTATTAAAACTAATCAGGCCTCATTTTGGGGAGTGAGAGTGATTGGTGGATAGTGGGGAGGCAGATTCGCCTCTCCCTTTCCACGTCTCCTTTTGTTAAACCAAAGGGCTTTAATTCTTTTGTAGATTCCAAGTCTACAAGACTTCCCTCTGAACCCCGAGGAGCCAACCAAAATACATTTAATAACCCTTATACACCAGTCCATAGGCCAGGGAAACATTTGAGTTATTTCAGGCATTCAAAGAAGCATAATAAATTTAATTATTCCCATTTCCAGGTCCTCTCGGTGCATAGTTCTAGTACAAACAGAGGTTATGAAACTTGCAAACATCCAATGCACTTTGACTTCCCTTTAAATAGTAGCCGTCTCCTATTTATTAGGTGTTTCAGATTCTTCCCTTTTAGTGGTAGTTGCCTCCCATTAAGTGTTCTAGAATCTTCCTTATGCACAGCACCAGTGTTAATGGGGAGGCTTATACTGAGCAAGTGATCTCCCGAAGCCTTGCTGGTGGTGGGTGGCATCACCAGGTTGGAGGTCCAGTGCTCTGCCTCCAGCACCACAGCGATGCCCTGCTTTAGAGAGATCTTTCTGAGGACAGACGGAAAGAAGCGCAAAGCCAGCCACCTCACCAAAGCAGTTAATAAATGTCCACTGAGGGTTGATGTAATCCAGGCATCTTCTTGGGCACTTGTGAAATACATAAAAGAATGTGACAAGAGATTTTTTTTTAAAAAAAATGAACTAGATGTAAACAAAGAAAATTGAATAGCAGAAATGATAAAAGATAACGGTGCAACACCATCCTACACGACACATTAATTCCAAATGGATAATAGGTGGCTGGGGACCCAGGACTCAGGGCAGACTCAGCAACTGGTGGGCCAGCAATCGTGGAGTACTTCACGGAAAGGAGGAGTTTGCAGTGGATCTCACAAACATTCTCGGCTTCACCTGACCTTGCTCTGGTTCATCTGTGCACTTCCTTATGAAATCCAGTTTTAGTAAGAGCCCTGCTAACCTGGCCCCGCCAGAGCCCCCATGCTCCATATGTGACCACTGTGACGTGACGTGTACTCTAGCCTCCATTACTGCACAGGTGGCCTTGTCTTCACAAGAATCCTGTCAGGAAAGCTGAGCCAGGATTCCCCTTGGCCCCCTAGGATTCCTCTTACTCATCTCCGTGGACCACCTCCTGCCTCCTGCTTCTTGGGTTCATAATCCACCTGCCCATGGTGTCTTCTGAATTGAGCCCTGTTCTCCATGGAGGTATCATTTGCCTTTTGCAACAGTCCCGAGTGATGTGGTATTTTTTTTTGTTTTGTTTTGTTGCTGTTGTTGTGTTTTGTTTTCTTCTCCCCATTTTTATCTCGGATAGTATGGAAAGGAGATAAAACTCTGGAGGAAGGAGAGAAGAGAAATGGCTTTCTAGGTGGGAACAATGGTGTGAAAATGCGGGAAGGAGTCCGAGGATTCGGGAAACAAAAGCCTTGAGCAGAGACCAGCAGGATGGAAAGGGGTCAGTAGATCATTCCTGGTCAGACATGGAAACAGGAAGCACAAACTAAGGGGAGTGTGTTGTGGGCTGCAAGCTGTGGTATGAGAAGAGCAAAGTGGACCATAGGGAGCTGCGTTGGTCCAGGTCAGGTTGTGGAACAGAGAGACTGCTGATGGAAGGGGTGCTCACTGGCCCCCCCGGCATGGCAAAGCCCTCAGCCCCGAGGGAAGGTGGCGGGGAGCCTTCAGAGGCAGGAAAACGGAAACTGCTGCCATTTGGTCTCACACGGTGGCTTGGGAAACTGGTGTCCTATACTCTGCCTCAGCCTGTTCTGGATCTTCACCTCTCCCCTCTCTGTCGTCCCCCATCTGGCACTTCCTCAGCTCTGATGCTTCTGGTTGCCTCCTCGGCCAGCTTGATTGCGGTCTGGTGACTTGACATTCCTCTTCTGGCTGCTTTCTCGGCTGCCTTTATTTTCCATCAGAGTCCGTCTCCGTCTGTTGCTCTGGCTGGTTTATGACTGATAACTTACCACCCTGGTGGTCTTTATTGCGGTGGACAACCCGGTCCTTAGACAAGCCAAGGGACTGTGAGGAGGTAGTCACCATGGAAGTGACCATGTATTTTGTGGGGCTGTTGGAGAAGGACAGCTGCCACAAAAAGGAAATTGTTTATTGAGAAGGTTGTGGTGGCACACTCCTGAAATCCCAGTTCTTGGGAAACTAAAGCAGGAGGCTTATTCAAGGCCACATTATAAGTTCCATGTCGGTCTGGGTTACAAAGTGAGACACTTTCTCAACAAACTAATTGACTAAAAGAAGGAGAGCCTGGAGGGGTGGCTCAATACTTCAGAACACTTGTTCTTGCAAAGGATACAAGTTTGATTCCCAGCATCCACACAGAGGCTTACAACCATCCGTAACTCCAGTTCTAGGAGATCCAATGCCCTCTTTGGTCCCCACTGGGCACCAGGCATGCATGTGCTTAATGCAGACAAAACATCCCCACATATAAAATAGAAATAGATAAATCTAAAAGAAAAATTAAGAGAATTTTTTAAAATTAAAAAGTTGCATCACCTTCAGAATCTTAGATATATAGAACTTTACTCGTGTTATATTGGTGGAAGGGCGTTTTTATTTCCCTTTCATAATGGGGGAAACTGAGGCTTATTGACTCTACCTGGGAGAGCAGGAAAAGAGTCCTACTCTAGGCTTCCCAACTCAGAGCAGGTGTCCTGTTCAATGGAACCCATTTCTCCCTTGCTTTTCATTGGTATTTTGGAAACTTGGATTTTCACTGGGTGAGCCAAGGTGCCGAGAGAGGCTGACTCCTATCCACTCACGCGAGTTTCTTGGTAATGTTGAAAACGAGGACAATGGCAACAGATCACCTTTAAGCTACTACCTTTCAGCAGTCTTATGTAGTTTCTACCATTTCAATGGAATCCATTAACACCCAACACCAACCTCAGGTGACCTAAGGTCTCCTATCATACCAATCATTAAGGAAACAGAAAGAAATCACATATACCCGAAAGAAAGCCTTTTGCGAAACAAAGACTGTGTCCCTTCTTTCATGGGAGCCCAGCAGTTCCACAGGACAGTGGCACCGATTATAAATGCCTCTGTTCCTACAGCAGCCCCGGAGAAAGAAGGAGAGAAAATTGTGCAAGCTGTTTAATGAGGTATGTGTGTAAGAGGGATGGTTAGCAATTTGTCTTTAACAATCTTGTTATATGGCAAGAGGCTCTGAGGGGAAAAGAGGAAGAGAGAGCCCCGGAGTCAATGCTCTATTTTCTAGCAATCCTCAAGAGAAAGGAGATAGCAACCAGGAGCGGCCCTGAGCAAATGTTTTCTCTCCGGCAGCAAATGAGGGGCTGTACTGGACGGCGCAGCAGGCAATGTGAACAGAGGAGGGATAGGAGTCGGGATTTAACCAAGGTCTCACCTCAGCAGTAACAGACTTAGAGGGCGAAAGGTTGCAGCTTGTTCAGCCTTCTCTGCAATCATTTCTTAAAGAACTGGAGAATACTTTTGTGGCATTTATGGAAGCTCAAATGAATGACAAGAAATACTCATTGTTATTTAATCTACTGATAGCAAGATGGGCAGCTGGAAGACTACTTAAGCACCCAGGAAAGTTCACATGAAAGGACAATTTTTTTTTTTTTTGAGACAGGGGCTCTCTGTGTAGCCCCGACTACTCTGGAACCAGGCTGGCCTCAAACTCACAGAGACGCTCCTGCCTCTGCCTCCAGAGTACTGGATTAAAGGTGTGCTCCACCATGCCTGGTGACAAATATTTTAATGATGGCATCTAGTGCCTCACCCATGAGTGAGTCTTTATCTCATAATACAGGCAGTATTTAATTAGCCTTTTCTGGAAGGGGAGCCCCTTTCCATAGGGACCCTTGTCTTGGGAGCACATTTAGAAGGCGGTCAGCCCCAGAGCCTCCTTGTTGCATTTTTCCTCTGTCTCTTCAGTTGCCTTAAAGTTGACTAGGTTTTAAACAATCACTAACGTAGCTAATGCAGAAAGTATCTGTGAGTGAGCACTATCCGTGAGCGGGCACTATCCGCTCTCGACTGGTGGGGCTCGGGAGGATGTCTATAATGGTCTGTGTTAGTCTAGGGTGCTGGTTCCAGTGAGAGGAAGACAGCAGCACCAGTGGCATGGCTCAGGGAATGTCTCTTTGCTTTTCTAGGCTGGGTAAATATCAGTGGCAACATGTTTCATCCAAGTCAAGTGGCCACACTATGAAGACACTGTTATTTTACTTACCATTTGCCTGAAGAAAAATATATCCATGATGAGCGGCCAACAGGAGGAGGCCCATGGAAAGCAAGGATATCAACAGCTTACACACTGATGAAAGGGCCAAGGGAAACTCCAGAAGGACCAGAAAAGCAACATATGTGCCTCAAGTGTGGGTTTCTAAAGGCAAGAAAGCACAAAAATCTGTGAATTGTGTGTACCAGCCCAGGCTGGTGGAGACTTGCTTAGGCCCCAGGGCTGAATTCACATCTTTGGTCCGATAATCCTCCAGCAGAGAGATTGATTTCTAGTGGTCTCAGGTTACTCGGAGAGCCAGGGACGAATGTAAATGCCCCCTGGAAGAATTCACGTTCAAACCCAGCAGTGAGAAGACATCCTGGCTTATGTAAGGCCGGTTTTAGGGACCATGAAACTGAGAACAGTGTGCCTCAGAACTGGTGATGGACAGCACCAATTTCATGACCGACATGTTAACGTAATTTGATGTAATTGCTCTTCTTTTGCACTGCTAAGGATGGGGTGGGGGGGGGGGGGGGGCTTTCTCAATCTTTCAAAATGAGTGGATGGAAGCATTTCAGGAATTTTCCTGTTTTTCTTTCTAACTGACCTGCAGAAGCAAGATTTTAATGTAGACTCAGTTTGAAGAAAGTGCCATAGTCTTTCTCTTAGTTACCCTGCAAAGACTGAACTATAAAGAAAAGAATTACTCTAACTGAACCCAATTCTAACTGACTAGAGAAGAAGAAAGAAAGTGCATGGCATCTGGCCCCACTGAAAGTCCAGGGTTTAGTGTGGCTTCTCATCAGGACCCAGACCTGCTCATGCCATGGTTCTGCTTTCTAGACTCAGCCTTGGGCCCTACATACGACCCTCTGCCTCTCTGGCCTTGAGCCTCCACCTCCGACATTAGTCTCATCAGAAAATGGCCTTCCCTTTTCCACCTCCATCAGACCTCAGACTCAAGTCTCGAGGGTTGGTGAGATCACACACCTTCCCACAGGAAGATTTTGATAGCTCCCAAGCCATAGGGATGGAGACTGGAGTTAGAATAAGGGACCCGATGCTGGGAGCTGATGCCTGTTTTTACCTACCCCTGCCCTGGTCGACGCTCAGTCCACATGTGGAACACTCACAATAAAGTCAAATGGGAACTATGGATACAAATTAAACTTCAAGATGGCTATGTGAGATGTGACAAGTGTCACGGAAGGTGAAATTAAGAGTTAGGAGGAGAAGGCGACTGGGTTGGGAGATCTGGGGACACTTGATGGATAAATTTGCTAATGGGGAGAAGCAGAAAGGAACTCACGAAAGCTGTGGTTTGGGGCGGGTAAGCTGTGGCGGCAGCGGCTGCTTCTGGGATGTGTCCAGGTTTGGTTCTTTGGCTGGTGCTCAGCTGCTTTTTGTCTCTGTTCGCAGGGCAAGCACTCCAGCTAACACAAGAACCTGCTCAGAATGAGAAGTCCACTGCGATGGACGCATTTGCGGGTCTGCTTCTACCTCAAACCAGCTACGTAGTCTGAGGGAAGTGCTCCTTTTCCTTGGCTTCTGTCGTCCGAGAATGGCAATCTGCCTCCCAAGGGTGTTTCCAGAGCCCAGGCATATTTGTGAAGCTGTTTTCAAAGATGAAGGTCTGCTTAGTGGTGTAAAGCATTATTATCTACGGCACTCAGACCAGTTTTGGTTTGTTTTCAAGCTTGTGTCTTTTCTGTTTCACCAGACGTTTCTATTAGAGCTATTCTGCTGGTCATGAAAATAAATAATGAGTTTTTGTGGGTTACTAGAACTGTGAGATAGTGACCTGAACGTCTCATCTATGCTTAACTAAGTTTACCCTGAGTCAGTTCATCTAAGGCAGGAAGTGTATACTATTTCTAGACCGCAATAAACCCCTTCCCTCTTCCAACCTTCCTGGCTCTCAATCCTGTACCCTCATTTCATACTTGTTGCCTTGGACTTCAGTTAGCATACAAGGAAAACGGAGTTAAAGGGAACTTAGAGTCACCTTTTATTGTGGCTGGATAATTCGCTGTAAAAGCAGAGAACCCAAGGACAGAACATTGCTACAGCTCTGAAGGGTCCTGCAGGACAACTGCTCATCACTACACATGGCCATCACTCTCATGAGCAGCAATTCTTATTGCACTATGGAGGTGCACACAGGCTAGTTGCGAGCTGTGATTGGCGGGCCAGAAGATTATGTTTTATGGTACACACATGCACACACGTACCACTTCCCACCAGTACCGCCATAACAGACCCTTATATGACAAAACCAGGTTCCCCGACTCTGAATATCTTGATTTACTCTCCCTATCAGACTGGACTCAAGCTTTCAGAGTTTTGGCTTCTCTATCTTTTCCCTTAGGATATAGTCTTTGGAGAAAGTACAGAGGTTTTAAAAATGCTTATTTAATTACAGCTTATCCAGGCCTAGAATATTGATGGCATAATAACAAGGTTTCATTTCCCAAACTTGTCATGATTGTGGAAATTCTTGAGAGGACATGTCTCCATAACAATTGTTCAGATACAGAAACTTCCTGGTGAAATCCCTCCTGCTAGGGAAAGGAACTCTTAACTGGCCCCATATGTTTTCCTGGGGACCCCTTTGTCCCCCAATCCCCCACTCCTCACAGCCATCTCTTATCTTTTGTGCTGAGAAGGAAAGAAACCTGGTTTTGGGGAGGTCTGTTATTAAGCACTCCACCCCCCCTTCTAATACAACTATATGTAGATATTAGGGGACCTGTGTTTATGTAGATATTAGGGGACCTGTGTTTGGTTCTGTCAATTGGAATTTCTCCATTAATGGAGTCTCTGAAGACATTTTAGGAATGAATAATATCTTTCATCTCATTGGAATATGTATGGGATTCCCATCAAACCTGTCCTCCTGTGACTTCGAGTAGGCAGCCAGTGAGGTTTCCTCTTTCAAGTCTTTGTCAAGAATAAACACTTAGTTCTCAGTAGTGCCAGATGAAAACCTGATAGTGGACGCTTTGCTCTGAAAGCAGAATGTGGCCCAGCTGTTCTGTGGTTTATGAATTTTTCAGCAAGGCGGGGGCTGGCGGCTACGCCAGCATTGGCTGAGTTGGGGCATACGCTAGGGGTTTCATTACTTCAAGCAGGGACTGCAGAAACCTGGCAGAGTTTTCTGGGTTTCCACTGGGGGCTTTTGTTCAAAGATCAGCTCAGAAAATGGAAAACGAGAGAAGCCAACTGAGTTCAGAAGCTCGAGGCTAGACCTGTCCCAGCAACAGTCCTGTAACTGCTAAGGCTTGAGGCTAGACCCGTCCTAGCAGTGGTCCTGTAAATGCTACAGACACAGAGTTTATTTGAGGCTAGGTCAGGGACAGTTCAAACTGGGTAGAGCTGTTCTGAAACCTCTCCTCAGAAGGCAGCCACTTTGGAGCCCTGCCTAGCAGAGGTGACTTTCTCTGTGAGTCCTCTTGATTCAGTTTGGGCCCAATGGGAATAGAATGAGGACTAAGCAGTTGACAGAAGCTGGTACTTCTAAGCCCAGAGTGACCTAGAAAGTCTCTAGTGTAAGCATTTTATTCTCTCCATTTCACCTCCCTCCCAAGCTTCTGAGGGCTGGAGGCTGCCTTTCTAAACATTGCCTTAGTTCCTCCAACCCGGCGGCTTTCTACTGGGGCAAAGGACGCAGCCGGGTTAGGAGTGCAGAATCCATCTCAATCCAGCCTTTCAGGGATTGTGGTTCTCAGGTCTGTACATCACGGAGTGAAATAAAAAATAACTCCTGGGGGGCCAGAAGGATGACTCAGTATTAGGAGTACTTGTTCTTACCGAGGACCTGGGTTTGATTCCTATCCCTATCACCCACATGGTGGATGGTTCACAGTCATCCATAACTCCAGTTCCAGGGGATCTGATGCCTTCTTCTGACCTTCGAGGTCACCATGCATGCATGTGGGGCACACACACACACATACAGGTGAAACATTAACACACAAAAAGCAAAATACGTAAAACTAATAACAAAATAAAAAATGAATTTCTTCAGTCTAGTGGTGAAGAGGGAATTAACTGATCCCCTTGATTGTGTAGATGTTGCAAATGGGCCACCCTGTCAGATGGTTGTTCAAGTCTGCTCAACTCAGCACCAGAGGTCTCCGCTGAGAGCTAGAGCTCATTCCAAAGTAAATGAATTAAGGTGTCAGGGGGTCAGGCTCAGATGTCGACTTCAGATCCATCCAGGTAGACTCAAAGGTTGGCTCTGGCTAATGTGCTTTGGTCTACACACTCTTCCTGTAAGTCAGGAAGGAAGGGTAGTCACATGTCATTTTGTGCAGGGTGGTTCAGGTGCCAGTGCCCAGGTGCAATGACTCTGTGACCTGGGTGGTCAGGAGAAGGCTTTCTGAGGGAGCCCAGGCATGGAGAAGTGAGGGAGAATGGTGGGGGAGGGGAGGTGAAGAGCATTGGGGCCCTAACGTGAGGCTAGTTTCTGAAGGGAAGGGGCAGGCATAATGACCTCTGTCTTGGTCTACTCCACTGCCTCAGACAGAATCGTAGCATTCCGGTTAGTGCCTCTTCGGTGGGGAAAACCCCCATTTGCTTAAAAATAACTGTAATCTTATGATTGTTTAGTGAATTAACAGGAAATTAGACCTAAGCTTTAGTTTAATTAAGCCAAGGAGGATTTCATAGGCTCCAGCGTTGCAGATGCATTTATAAAGAAAGGCAAGACTAGAAACTGGGAAAGAGGGAAAGTTAGTGTTGTGGGTAGGGACAGGGTCCTGTGGTTCCCTATTTTGTTCGCCTTTGCTCTGTGCATGATAGAGCCTGGGGCAGGAGCCCACAGCCAGGTCACAGTTCTGCTTCTGAAGGTGACCAGTGGCATCGAGGCAACTCCAAATGCCACTGCTCAGTCCTATGCCTAATTAGGTAAGCAGGGCGCTTGCAGTGAGATTATTTCATTTATTAGGTTGGAATGAAACCTGTGGGGATTGGGAAGATGTGATCTTAAATTAACATACTTCCTGCAGCACCTGCGATGTGGTGTTATCAGAATTCATTAAACAGTCTGAAATTGCAGACACTGTCAGGCTGCCATAACCAGATGCCTGAGAGCCCTCGCGCCAGCGCTGGGTCTCCAAACACTGGAGTGGTGTCTTTTTCTGCACTCCCTACATCCTGATGGAGCTTACTGTGGAGCCTTTGAAGCTTCTGTGGATGTGGTGGGAAAGTCTATGGGGACGCATGTGAACAAGTAAACCAATGTTGCTCCAATTTTAATACTTTTCTAAGTGTTGCCTGCGATGCCTACAATTTTCTGAAGGAGTAGACAGAAAGCCTCCGAGAGTGGCTTTGTTTTTCTCTCTTCTGAGGCTTCGACCAGTTTTAAGACGTTTGCTAGAACAATAAAAATCCATCTTTTAAAATCCCATTATTTCTGTCTGCTTGCAAAAGGCGCCATTACTCAGTTGATATGCTGTGCATACATTGAAACAGACAGTCAAATGTGTGTGCCTGTGTATTTGACGGAAGAGAGAGACAGAGAGAGAGGGAGAGAGAGGAAAGGAGGAAAGAAGGGGAGGAGAGAGTGCACGCTGCCATGTGTGTGCTTTTTTGTCTAGTGAGCATGCTAATTAGTAGCACATAGATTTCAACAGATCAACAAGATGTGTTACAAAGGTTCTTTTGATTTATGAGCCAGTTTCGATTGGAATATAAATATTGGTCTGTGGGTGGCCTGTTTAGTGACTAACCTTCATCGTGTAGGCTGATACATTGCAGCAGCTAGGAAAGGCCTGGGCTAAGGATAAATGTTCCAGCTACCTGTGTATACAGAAAGGGTTTAGTGACCACATCAGAGCTTGTTCATGGATGCCCCAGGAGCAAAGGGAAGTCTTCTGCATGCAGGATGGCTATAGACAGAACAGTGAAGGCCACTGTAATAACCACAACGTTGGCACACCATGTTGACACATTCACTCACATTGCAACTGCTTACTTTTAAGACTCAAATGTCTAGGTAGCCTTCCTAGGGGCAGGGTTCACTGCGCTCTTCCTCTTTGTCTCGACCACCCACACAATAAGGTAGCTGCTTCCTCCTTACAGCATAGCTCCTTAACTCCCCAAGGGATTATAGTCTCCTTACACACTATGGTGGTTTGAATGAGAATAACCCCCAGAGGCCATGTTTGAATACTGTCTCCAGCTGATGGAATTGTTTGGGAAGGATTAGTGGGTGTGATCTTGTTGGAGGTAGTATGTTATTGGAAATGGGTGTGCTGGCTAGCTTTAGTATCAACTGGATGCAGGTTAGGGTCTTTTGGAAGAGGGAACCTCAGTTGAAGAAATGACCTTACCAGACTGGCCTGTGGGCCAGCCTGAGGTACTTTTTCTTGTTTGATGATTGACGTGAGTGGGCTCGTCTCACAGGTGGTAGGGCCATACTTGGCTGGGTGGTCCTGAACGGTATAAGGAAGCAGGTTGGGCAAGCCATGAGGAGCAAGCCAGTAGGCAGTGTTCTGTTCTACGGCTTCTGCATCAGTTCTTGTCTCCAGGGTCCTGTCTTGAGTTTCTGCCCTGACTTCTCTTCATGATGGCTGTGATTGGACATATAAGGTGAACTAAATCCTTTCCTGTCCATGTTGCTTTTGGTCCTGGTATTTTATCATAACAATAGAAATCTAACCAAGACAGCAGGCTTTTTGAGGTTTAAGGGACTTCATGCCATTCCCAGTCTTCTCTCTGCTTCCTGCTTACAGTTCTAGATGTGAGCCCTCAGCTGTACCCCATGCCATGGCTCCCCTCTGCCACTCTTGTGGAGTCTAAGTCTATGGAACTATAAACCCAATGAAATGATTTCTTCTATGAATTGCATTGGTCATGGCATTTTATCATAGAAACAGAAAAGTAGTTAATACAGAAGTTGGTACCAGTTGCTGACACAGACCTGTCTATGTGATTCTCGGAGGACTATCGATGACTTTGGGACTTTGAACTAGAGAATCTGTCGAATACTGTAGGCAGGGCTTAAGGAGACATCCTACCAGAGACTGGAAGACAGTAGTGCTGAGAGCAATGTGGACTGTGGAAGCCCAGCTCAACAGGATCAGAGAGAAGTAAAGACGTCAGCAGTAATGCTAGAGGCCATTCTGGTGATATTTCGGCCAAGAATGTGGCTGCTTTCTGTCCTTGTCCTAAGAAGTTTCCTGAGGCTAAACTGAAAAGCAATGGACTAAGTTCTTTGGCAGAGGAGATTTCAAGAGCCCAATATTGACCCTGTCACACGGTTATTTAGTCCTCTTATGAAGATCTGTAATGAAAAAGAGTACGTGGGGCAAAAGGAAAAACAAACTGTACAGTCTGAAGAGAAAAAGCACCAGGACATTTAATGTCAGAGTCCTGGCTTGTGCTCAAAGAGACAGAGAGACTAGGGAAAGGGCAAATCTGTATTGGAATAAAAGGAAGGCTGCCCTCAGGGCAAGGTCCCCCACCCAGCTAGCTCCCACCCTGTAAAAGGAAAAGGTCTAAGGAATTAACAAAAGCTGCCACAAACGTGATTCAAGGTGGGCAGAGCTCATTCCAAGCAAACAGCTGAACGCAGGCTTAGAGTCGTGAAGGGCACACGAGCTTGTGGAGTTCCCCTCTGTAGTTAAGGAGAGCTGCTGAGGACAGGTAATGTGTAGCAGGACAGACCCTGCATGACGAGCCTGGGAGGGTGAGAGGTCATTGTGCGAAACTGTAAAAGTGAAGCCTAGATTGCATTGGAGACCCCAAAATGTTAGAGATGTTGGAGCCATGGAATATCTCCCCAAAAGAGCTATAGGCAGGGAATGGAGTCGGTCTAAAAGACAGATATTATCTTGCAGCTTGAAAAGCTGGAAGGCCTGAACAATCTCAGCCTTTTGACATCAGATAGGGAGCTATAAGATTGGAAATTTGCTCTGCTGGCTTTTGGTCTTGCTTTGATCCAGAATTTTTCCTCTCTTTGCCCGAGTCCTCCCTTTTTAGAATGGTATATCCTGTGCCATTGTATGTTGGAAGTATGTAACTTGCCTTTTGAGTTTACAAGCAATTGCAATTAAGAGATTGCTTTGAATCTCAGAAGAGACTCTGGACTTTTAAATAGAGTTGAGACTGAAAGACTATGGGGACTGTTGAGTTGGACTGAATGCATTTTGCATTAATGATCTGTCCATGAGCCTGTGGGGCTGAGGGAGTGGAGTGTGGTGCCTTGAATGGCCCCGTACGGGCTGATATGTTTGAATATTTGGTCCTTAGTTGATAAAACTGCTTGGGGAGAATTAAGAGGGTTGGCTTTGTCGGAGGAGGTGTGTCACTGCGGGTAGGTCTTCAGGTTTTCATGCCCAGTGTTCCTTCTGCATCCTGCTTATAGTTTAAAATGGGAGCTGCCACACCTTCATTCCACGGTCGGGGACTCTAACCCTCTGGAACCGTAAGCCCACGTAAAGGCTTTCTTTTGTAAGTTGTCTTGGTCATGGTGTTTTATCACGGGAATAGAAAAGTAATGAAGACACATACTGCATCTTGTTCCTATTTATAATTCTAGCTTTGAACTGGGGCAGTCTTTAAACATGTGCTCTATGAGGGATGAGCTGTGTTTTCCAAAGATAAGCAACAGAAGGAAGAGTGGCAGACAGGAATGAAGGTGAATGGTCAAGACTGTGCATTGCCCAACCAGAGTCAGAACAGAGTCCCTGCCAAGGTCCTTGGTTCTTTCCCACCACATAAATATCAAAAATCAGAGCACACAGACAGCCTCTAGGGAGTGTTGTTTTCCTAATCCATTGGCCCATAGAATACTTGACCATAAGTCATTTTACTTGCAGAAGATTGAGAAATACTCTAATGATAAAAGTGGAGTAAACTTTTTCTGTGGGTGTTGCTACCAAATGGCACATAGGTTGTTCATTTTCCCATTATATTTTCTTTCTTCTATTTTTTTTTGAGGAAAAAAGGTTTTATTTCAATCTCTGACTTGCAGTCCGTCACTGAGGGAAGTCAGGACAAGAACTCAAAGCAGGAACCTGGAGGAACTGGTTGGAACTGAAGCAGAGACCCTGGAAGAATGTTTACTGGCTTGCTCTCCATGGCTTGCTCAGCTTGCTTTCTTTAGACAACCCAGGGCCACTTACTTAGGGGTGTCACTGCCCACAGTGGGCTGGTTCTCCCACGCCAATCATTAATCGTGAAAACGAACCACAGACATGCCACAGGCCAATCTGGTGGGGACATTTTCTCAATTGAGGTTCCCAAGTTACTCTAGCTTGTGTCAAGTTGATAGAACTAGCCAGCACAGCCTGTTCATTTCTATGTGTTCTTTCCCATGTGATTTTCATAGTCTTTGATTCAGGACTCTCTCTTCATAGGTAGTGTCTACACTGAATCCTTACACCTTGTCTAACTCCTCCTTTTCTCTTTCCCTCACAATAGCCCATTTCTGGGCACCCTCACACTCTCCACCCTTTGTAACGAACTTTCCTGCCTTCTTGTTCCATAGTTGTTCATATATGGAATCTATGCCCAATACTGCTGTTCTCTAAGTGTTCAGATGATTGGCATGAGTATACTGTGCCAGAAACATAGACCAACATGTTTGTGTCTTTTCACAATGTCAGAGTTTATTTGGTAACAATAAATTCACTGTGTCCAGGAGTGAGGGTAATTCAACGGCAGTAACTGGACAGATAATCCCACCTACTTTGGTAACCTGGCTGAAGAGAAAAAGTGCAGCATCCTTTATTCCAATCTAATGACTAATACTGACTCTCCTATTACACATCACTCAACACACAGTAAATCCCTCTCCATGCGTGTGTGTATGTATGGGGTTTACAGAATGGAGACACATGAAAGAGGCTATAGCAGAGCTCAAGCTGGTTTCAGAAGTGGACAGCTAGAAATGCAAATAGGGTCTGTATGGATAAGTTAATGAATGGTTGCTGTGGCTCTCAGGCTGAGATGGAGTCAGGGTTGAGAGTAAAGGTAGAGTCAGCTGTAGAGACTAAAAGGCAGAAGCAGCAGGAGAACTGGGACATGCTGCTTCACATGAATGAGCAGGTGGATGAGTAGGCTGCACCACCAGTAGGACACTGAGTTGAGGTAAAGCCACAGAGACAGTGGGAAGTTCTCTGCCTGTGTTCTGTGATTTACATTGGGTGTCACATGACCGGCTGGTGGGGCCATGCCAAAGCAATGGTGGGTATCCACTACTTTATGAAGTCTCTTTCCTTGGGTCTAGCATATATGATGACTTCTTGGGCCTAGTTTCCCTGATAAGATTTTAATACACTCACATGCTCCTACAGTCTCAGTTTACCCCCAGTAAATTTGTGGGGCAGCACTCTCTACGCCCAGGAGTAATTCGTTTATTGGTCTGCATTGCATGGGTGGTTCTGGACAGCCGATGTTTACCTTCTGCCCAGGCACACAATCATCTTCCACCCTCTAAAGGGAGACAAAACTATTTGTAGAATGGTGTCTCTCAGGGCAAGGTACAGCCTGAAGAAAACCCATTGTTTTCTAAAATATGGAGCAGCAGAGCAGGACACAGTCTGATCCCCACTATGATGCTTGGGAGCCTCCACAAACTTTGTAAACCGAGTACAATTCTCAAGCACATTATTGCTCTCTAAGAGTCTCTGGCATCTGTGACTGGAGCCTAATAATTTTGTCTGAAGAAACTGAAGACCGGGATGATCTGTGAGTTTATAATGGAATTGTAGCCCTTGAAGGTGACTTAGAATCTCCTTTTCTTTAACGGCCTTAAAAACTAAGTTCTGAGTATGACAGTCTCCCAGTGTGGGACGGGAGGGCCGAGAGCCAGGCCCATCGCTTTCTCTACTCCACGCAGACAAAGCAAGTTCTCATTCCTTTGTTCCTGCATTTTGTCTTAGTTCATGAGGCTCCTAATCCTTTACTTCTGCAGAAAGAAATTCACCCTCCATTTAAAAAAAAAATAACAAAACATAAGACAACATATAAATGTAAATATTCACTTTTGAAATATGCATATCAATTAAATATACATTTATCTTAAATACATGCGTTAATTATACATGTTACATTAGATCACAATTAAGTCAACAGAAAGTGATGATTTGCATATAATCAAGCTTGCATATTGCACGTTCGGTTGTCAATCTTGAATGCCGTTTCCTACAGATTGGCTTTCCATGTCGGTGCCTGGGTCCAGAGCCTGAGCGGTGATGAACCTCCCATTTGAAAGTGCGCTGTATGCGGCTTTTTATTTCTCCTCATTGAACCCCCGGGATGCCATTTTCAGTCCTTTCGGGAGCTCTGGGTGTTCTCAGCCTTCACTTCTAGGAGGAAGGTCTTTTGAAGGATGAGAGAACTTTCCGTTTGCCTGTAGGCAAATGCTTCTGAAGTTTCCCAGTCTGTTCTAAAGGGGTTCCTGCCAGACAGTGGTGGTTGTTTACTAGGTTACAATGCCCCTCTGAGGGGTATCAACTGTTAGAGAGAATGAAGCAGAGAGCCAGTTAACGTTTTAGCTGGAAAAAGCTTTCAGGAAATTACCCAGCTCACACCCCTCACTGAACAGAAATCCCTGTCACAGGAATGCTACCATCCTTCACGGCTTTGTGGCTTTTTAGCCTCCTCATGAACCAACTCACCAGTGCCCATTCTGCAGGTCTGGGCCGCCTTTCCTGTGTCAGGTGTGAAGGTAGACTGTGTATGGAGGCAGAGGCAGAGGCAGAGTTTGTATATTGGGTACTTTTTGCTTTATTCTGACAGAAATATCTGAAAAGAGTTACTTAGAGAGGGCCAGGGCTTATGTTGGTTCACAGCTCAAGGGTCTGTCTATTAGGGAGGGAAGGCGTGAGTGTGGATTGACTGGTTGCATTGCAGTTGGGGGGGTGGGGGGGATTTGGGAGATGTGGGGGATGTGGCCACCTCTATTTAGTGTAGACTTCCTCTCTTCAGTTACACCTTTCTGGAAACACCCTCACAGATATGTCCAGAGGGGTGTGTCCTGGGTGATTGTTGCTCTAGTTAAGATGACGATGAATCGCCACCACAGTTTACCTGAGTACAACTTATTCCCCTGAAGGAGTTTTAAAAAGGAGACTTTTTCTGTACCTGGCAGACCATAGCGCAGTAGTTAGTTTTTGTTGCTGTGGTAAAATACTAGAGGCAGCTAAAGCAAGGAAGACTTTGTTTCGCTCATAGTTTAACCGCGTCCCCAAACAGTGTTAAGTGGGACCCAAGAGTTCAAATGTCTGACCCTACCGGGAACGCTGCTCATTGAAGCCACCACAAGGAGATACTCAACACATACAAAATTTACAAAGCTGCTGATGTGGAGGCTGTGGATTCATTTTGAGACTGTGTGGAATATGTGGAAATGCCTCCTCTTTGTGAGTTCCAAGTTTAAAGAGCTACATGCCTTTGTCTCTTGGAAACCCTGTGTCTGCTTCATGGGAAGACAGGCAGGGCAGCTTGGGCCCATCATTTTATCTGTAGACTGTACTTTCCTCGTGCCGGGCTCGGTTCCAAAAGCCATCAGTCAATAAGGACAGTGTCTTTGTCCCCTTGTCCTTTGGTCTGTGGTATGAAAAATGTTATTTCAGCCACAGGGATTGTGAGCACTTAGCATTCCCCTGTATCTGGTCCCTGATACTGTCTGAAGATAGAAATAAAGGTTTGCTGTCTGCCTTTTTGATTAATGAAAGTTAGGCATAAGCTATTTTTATGTTATTCTATGAGAAATATCCCCCTTCAGCCTGATCACCTCTATGCTTGGATGAAATGTTTTTCATTATCCATCCATTCTTTAAAAATACTTTCTGTGGAGGAACCAACATGCTACAAAACTCAGGCGGTGCTGACTTTATCCTTTGGAGCAGAACGGCCTGTAACTGAGGGCATCATTCTTTCTGCCATATGGAAAATCCACAGGAGGAACGTATTGGCCCTTGAAAATATTTATGGCCCATTTACCATATGCAAGGTAATAAACTCAGCGGTATGATAGATCAGACCTAAGTTTTGGCCTCAAGAGCTTGTAGTCTCTGCGAAAACTGAAACGTGTTACTAGTTGCCTTGCTGTCTTTCTAGGAAAGTGACTTGTCTTCATTATTTATTTACATGTTCCTGTCTCCACTGAGCACCTACTGTGAGGGACATAATAAGTCACTCAACTATGTCCTCATGTTGGATACATTGTATAAGCTATAAACAGAAAGCTGGGTCCACCGGCCAAGGAGACATGTGCATTTCGATGACACTACCATGCTGTTTTGATTACCATAGCTTTTTAATCTATGTTGAAATCATATAGTCTGATGACTCTTATGTGATTCCTTTTGCTCAAGATTGCTTTGGTTATTTGATATTTTTCCTGCCTGTGTTCCAAAAAGGACAAAGTAGAATATTATACTACCACCAAAATAAACCACGTGCTGTTTCAGTGGGTGGTTCAGCAAACTAAGATTGGGTTTGGGAAGGGGGCAGAAATTGGCTAGAAAATTTTATAAATAAATAAAAATAAAATCCATGCCCCCCCCCACTAAAAAGCAATATTTAGTATTGTACACTGAAAACAAAGTTGCACAGAGATGTTGAAAACAGGGATGGGGAAAAGTATGTACTAGACAAACAGAAGCCAAAAGAAACCTTACATAGAGATATGAACATCAGACAAGGCGTGACTTCAGAAAATACTAATAACTATAATCATGGACGCTACACAATAACAATAAAAATCAGAATAAGACGCAAAATATCTTGTATTTATATTATCTGACAATACAGTCTTTTTTTTGTGAGACTGCGTTTCTCAGTGTAGACTTGGCTGTCCTGGAACTTGCTCTGTAGACCAGGCTGGCCTTGAACTCACAGAGATCCACCTGCCTTTGCCTCCTGAGTGCTGGGATTAAAGGTGTGTGCCACCACTACCCAGCTCAATACAGTCTTCATATAGAGTAAGTAGAGCTTTAGAATTTTGTGCAAGAAATTTTATGAATTTGAAATTATAAGTGTGGCTGAAATAGCTTAGTTGGGAGAGCACTAGACTGAAATTATTGTGGGAGGTATCCACATATTTTATCATATGTTTATACACTGAGCACACAATAATGACTGAATATAGAACAATTGAAGAAAAAAACTATGTTCAACAAGTAGAGAAAAATATATTTTAAGTATTTATATATAGATGTATATATTAAGAACATATGAAGGATTTACAAAAATCGACTGTTCTGTACTAAATGGGGAAAAGTTGAAAGCAGTTCCCTGAAAAATCAGGAACAAGAGTCCACTTTCCTCACTCTTATTTAAGATAATCCTTGAAGTCTTAACTAGAGCAATAAGAAAAGAAGGTAGTAAAGGGATATGAATAGAAGAAAGAAGTCCTAGCATCCATTGGAAGACTCCTAGAACCAATAAATACTGCCAGCAAAGTGGCAGGGTGCAAAATGAACACACAAAACTTGCGGCTCTTCTATATACCAAAAATGCAGACATACTGAAGACGAAATGATTGAAAGAATCTTGTTCACCACATAACCGTATGACCCCACTTTACCTCTCCTGAGTGTTACCTGAGAGTATCAGGATATCACAGAGATGCCTGAGTGCCCGCGTTCACGGCAGCACCATTCCCAATCACTAAGTCACAGAGTTCATCTAGGGGATGGACAGACAAAGAAAATGTGGTGCTTATACGTGATGGAACTTTTTTCAAGAAGAATGAAGTCATGTCATTTGCAGGAAATGAATGAATCTGGAGAGTGGATGAACCTTAATTCATTAATCATATTAAGTAAATTAAGTCTGTCCCAGAAAGATAAGTATTGCATGTTTTCTCTCATTTATAGCTATTGTACACACACACACACACACACACACACACACACACACACAC
>CABHPQ010143202.1:4940-44380 GCA_902168405.1 Peromyscus aztecus | reverse complement strand
TGAAATTGATATTGTTAGAAAATGCTATATGTATATTTCTAATTGTATTTATACCGTTCATTTAGCAATGTAATACAATTTTCTGATCCTTGAATGTTATTATTACCAGTTATTAGAATATAAAGAAATGAAAGTAGTTAGACATTAGAATAGAACTTGTAGTCATATTAGGTATATTTTCTAGATTGAGCAGATATATTTTAGATAGACAGGTCATCTTCAAACCCTTTAGAGATCTACAGAATATGGCATTTAAAATGTTTTAATAACTTAGAAAATTTTTCTTTTTTTGTTATGACTATGAGACATGTTGGCTCCTGCTGTACCAATCTACTTCAGAGAAAACATGGGCATCGGGGGAAAAAAAAAAAAACAACCTGCCACTGGAGTTAACTTTCATTGTGGCAAAAGTTATCCACCAGACAAGAAAGTATTTTCGAATCAACTGCTGACAAACAGGACAGACAGGACATGAAACAAAGGACTACTGATTCTTGCCAAGACAAGTGTGGTTATGGCTTTATCAAAAGGCATCTTCTGAGGCCAGGACAATATGGCACCATCCCTGAAGTGGCCTTCGCAATCTGGAAAAGATACAGTGCCTTTTTCTTTGAAGGCAGCTGAACAGGCAATGGGCTGATGGCTTCTGATGTACAATGGAACAGCAGCTGAAACAGTTATTCTTGAAGAGTAACTAAGCTCACGCCTCTCAATAGTAGAATGGCAATTAATAGAGGGATGTGAAGAAGAACGGGATGCTGAGATGAAGCCACATACACACATAGCCAAGAAGAATGGACAGCTGAATTTAAAAAAATCAACAATTTCCAGAATTTAAAATCCTGAATCATGACATGACACTAGTGGAATTCAGGTATTTCTGGTACATGGACTGCTCTCACCCAATGTGAGGTTGAACTGTTGACTTTGTGTATATCCTACTTCACAAGTGATTCTGTCAGATACACTAAGCCTATAGGCTGATGATGCCCCAACACTGTGGAGAAACATCAGATGACTGTCCAGGCAGCTGGCTGTTTCTGTCAACTCACAATTTTTTGGAAGTCGCTTGCATGTACTTCCTGTTTTTATTTTTGTTAGTTAATATTATTTCCTTCTTGGGTCTCTGAAGGAGTTGAAGATTATTTAGTTATAGTTGAAGATTAATTAGGATAGAAAGTGAATTAGATACAATAGGATAGATAATAGAATTATTTTCTCTGAATTTGTTAAATGCAAATAGACTAGACATTGTTCTTGTATATATTGTATACAGTTATTGTACTTCTGTATATAGTTTTTCTTATGTTAGTTATAAGTGTTTTCCTTTTTATTAAAATAGAAAAGGGGAAACATGGTGATATTTTCTTTTGTACCAAAATGTTATTTGTATAATAAATGAAGTTGCCTGGGGGTCAGAGCTATTAGCAAGCCATAGGAAAGCAGGGCAGTGGTGGTGTACACTTGTGATCACAGCACTTGGTAGACAGAGCTAGGTAAGTCTCTGTGTGTTCAGGAATACAGCCAGCATTGGATACACATGCCTTTAATCTCAATACCAACCATAGAACACCTGGAGGTCTATACAGACAGGCCGTAATGAGGCAGTCCTGTGGTTGGGTTTACAACCAATGAGAAGGCAGAACAGAGACTATATAAAAAGACTTTAACCCAGGAAGTACCGGCTCCTTCGGAGAGGTAGGACCACTGCAGGAGGAAGGGTAAGGTTTTGGCTCTTAGCTCTGACCTCTTGGCTTTCTTCTTTGCATTGGTTCTGTGTTTCTTATTTATAAGACGGTTGGTTACATCTACAGAGAACCTTTCATTAATATCTCTTAACAGGCTGAGAATTGTTAAAAGTAGGCTCTGTGAATGCAAATTTTCTCTCTCCTTTTCTTGTAAAGGTATAGTGAAGAAACAGTCTTTTAAATCAATAACTATAATAGACTGTTTTTAGGTAATAGTGAAGGCGGGAGAATTACAGGTTGTAAAGATCCCATTGACTAAATTACCTTATTAACAGATCTTAGATCTGTTAACATTTTTGATTTCCCAGATTTCTTTTTAATAACAAATCCAGGAGAAATCCAAGGATTGTTTGATTTCTCAATATGTTGAGCATTTAGCTGCTTCTGTATCATCTGTTCTAAGGCCTGTAATTTTTCTGATGTCAAAGGCCATTGTTCCATCAAGACAGGTTTGTTAGTCAACCAGTTTAAAGGTAGGACTGTTGGTACCTTTGAAAGATCATTAGCTGTTGTGGCCTATTTTTGTACAATCTGAATGGTTGGTGACTATTCTTTATAATACCTTTTAATATTCTTCCCAGAATCATACATTAGTTTGTGGTGTGTTTCTGAGATTGGAGGGTGTTCCATTGCTGTTACAAATCATGTCCCCATAAATTCATTGCTATATTAGACACATATGGCTTTAATTTTCCTCTCTTTCCTTCTGGCCCTATACATTCTATCCATTTCATGCTTTGTTTTACCTGAGATAAAGTTCCAATCCCTAAAAGTTGAACATTTACTTCTTGAAGTTGGCAATTTGAATGCCAATATTCCGGGGGCAATTTTGTTACATCTGCCCCTGTGTCTATAAGACCTTCAATTACAATGTCTCTCATTCATAACTTTAGCTTTACTTTTTAATGATTCATAGAAGTCTGCCAAAATATTTGCTTATGGTTTCTCCCGAAATTTTTGTTTTTACCTTCTAAAGCTATTCTATCATTTAAAGAAGTGTGGTTTTTTACAATGGGTATTAGGTCCTTTAATTGCTCTAGGGAGGAGTGTCCTCCATGGTGACTGGGAATAACTGAACCAAATTTGACATGGGCCTTTGAGAGACCCCAAAGATGTTTCCTGATGGCAAAGAGTTACCCTGTCTGTCCCTTGTTCACCTGCATGCATTGGTCCAATGTTGGCCTATTCCACACCTTCTGCATATTCCAAAAGACAGGGGCCTTCTGTTTGAATTATTCCTAGAGAAAACATTGTTTCTAGGAACACCCTGTCTACAATCCCTTTTTAGGTGACCTTGTTTGCCACAATTAAAACACTTGACATTTTTTATTTTTCTTTAAGCTGCTAGAAATCACCTTTCCTACCCAAGCATCATCATGGTTATGAAATTCAATATTGACTATATCTCAGATCTATTCCTCTATGGGTGCTGATCTTGCCTTTAAAGACCTAATTATCCTTTTGCATTGTGAAGTAGCATTTTCAAAAGCCAAAGATTCAATTATCATTTCTCTAGTTTCTGAATTTGTTATCATTCTATTTACAGCTGAAATCAGTCTTTGTGAAAAAAAAATCAGTGAAGTTTTCCTTTGGGCCTTGTATAACTTTAGTAAATGACTCAGCTCTCTTTCTGACTTCCTCAATTCTGTCCCAAGCACTCAAAGCTGCTTCATGGCATAAAGGCAGGATGTCATTATCATATAGAGTATCTTTGCACATCAGCACAATAACCTTCTCCAAAAAGTTGGACTTGGGAAATTTCAATACGTCTAGCCCTACTTTTTGTTCAATGGTCCTAACTTCATCTTTCCAACAGGTCAACCACTGTAATTGAGGACTAGGTTCCAATACTGCTGTAAACAAGTCTCTCCAGTATTGTGGGACAATTCTATTACTAGTCTACCATGATTTTAACATTTGCTTCACAAAAGGTGAATGTATAACATATGAGATTACCACTTCTTTAAATCTTCTTAAATCTAACATTTCCATAGGAGTCCAGTCAGCTCTTGCATAGTCTTGGGGATACCTATCATTTGGCAGTTGTTTCTGTAAGCTGACTGGATAAATTAAGGTTGGGTTTTTTTAAAATCTTGGACTATTTCTCTCTAATTTTATAATGTAATGGTGAGATTCGTTCTCCTTTAAATTCCTCTCTCTAGGTCTGAACATCTCTATGGTCTGTTTTAATAAGTTTTTCTAAGACTTGTGTCTTGGCACTCATATCAACTAACAGTTTTAGGGATAGAACAAGAAATATCAAAATCATAATTAGCAATATGTCAATCTCAGTTAAGTTGATTATCCCTTCATTTAATTGATACATTTTTAAACCATCCATTGTGTAATTATACAGAGACCTAACTCCCTCCATCTTAATGGTGTTTCTCATTTTTAATGTGGGAAAAACTCTCTCTCTCTTTTAAATGAATTCTCTCTTTTAAGAATTCCCAATTGTCTCACCAAATCTGCTGCTGCTGATGGTGAAGATGACAGTGAAGTGTAAGACTGAGTGCTGCTGTATAAAACAGTAGAAGCCTGAGTGTGTGTCAAGGCAGTTACCTATTGTGGCAGCAACCTAAGGAGAGGTCCAGGGAAAGCCCACAACCCACTGGGAGAGGGAGCCAGCTGTCTGAAAAACATACACAGATGATTGTAGGGAAGAAGAAGCACGTGTGGCAGGAGCTGTCTGAAGGCAGAGCTGACGAGTGATGAGGGGCTAACTCCAATGGCATTTGGAACCTAAGAGCCTGTGGAGTTTGCTGAAGAAAGATTGCAACAGAAAAACCCCAGACTCATTCAGAAGACTTGGGGAAGAAAGGAAAACCTAGCTGGTAAGTTGATGACTCTCGCAGGAGCTGCTGTGTGCAGCTCTAGCATGTGCTGGTGGCTGCAAAGCCATGGGCAACGTTTTTTTTTTGTGAATTCTTGCCCCATGTTGGATACCAGATGAAGTGTGATCCTCACTAGTCTTATCAATAAAAACCAGGAGTCAGATATTGGGGTAAAAGATGAAAAATCAGAGAAGCCTAGGAGTAGCCACCAGAGAATTCTTACCTCTCCAAATCCTCAGACCAAAAGGTCTGAGATCTTGTCTCTACCCTGACTTATCACTTCCTGTCTCTGCTCAGCCTTATCACTTCCTACCTCCTGTCTATACAGACCTCCAGACCTCTAAGGTGAACTAGTGGCTAGCTCTACTCTGTGATCTCCAGACAAGCTTTGTCAGAACACAAACAAAATATCACACAACAGATATCCCTGAATGGGGTGTATCTACCTTAATATCCTTTAATAACTTTTTTTTAGTTCAGAGTTTTTTAAAAAATAGGAAACTTGTTTCTCCTTACAAAAGTAAAAATAATTTAATTCATAAGTGCCTGTGAGAAGGGGTTTCATAAATAACCTCAATAATAAAATGACAGTTATCATCTCTCTATTAAAAACAGTGTCTAAAAAAATCCCCATTTTCCTTTGATTTCTCCTTTTCTTTTTCATCCCTGTTTCTCTTTTTCCTCTTTTGTTAACTGAACAGAGAATTTCCCTGGTTGACAGTGAATGGATCTCATTGCTGTAAAATGACTACTTTTCACAGTCCCAGAGATGTAAATGAACCCTTTTAGAAGGATAAGAATCTGATTTGGGCAAGTAGTTAAGTGATGAGGTATAATTAAGTATTTAAGTTTTCCATACTCTGCATAGTACACTAAAGAAAGTGAAGTTCAAAGAATTGTTTTTAGTCAGAGCAGATAGGAAAGCAGTTCTCTGGGATACTCAAATGGATGTGGCTGTGATGATGATGGCTGCCATGGTGATGGTGATGAGTACTGGATAATGGTAAAAAGAAGTATAGAGGGAAGAAGAGGTAAGGAGATGAGAAAGAGGATTTGCTATAAGCCTTAAATTGTAGTTTATTTAGAATGCAAAGACACATTTCTAATTTATTTTTAAGACAATTAATGTAGCTGAGTTTTCCTGCCTGGCCCACAGTCAGGATAAATCTCTTTCACCTGCCAGTCCCACAGCCGCTCAGACCCAACCAAGTAAACACAGAGACTTACATTGCTTACAAACTGTATGGCCGTGGCAGGCTTCTTGCTAACTGTTCTTATATCTTTTTTTTTTAAGATTTATTTATTTATTGTTACAGTATTCTATTTGCATGTATTCCTGCATGCCAGAAGAGGGCGCCAGATCTCATTACAGATGGCTGTGAGCCACCATGTGGTTGCTGGGAATTGAACTCAGGACCTCTGGAATAACAGTCAGTGCTCTTAACTTCTGAGCCATCTCTCCAGCCCTGTTCTTATATCTTATATCAATCCATTTCTATAAATCTATACCTTGCCACATGGCTCGTGGCTTACCGGCATCTTTACATGCTGCTTGTCCTGGCGGTGGCTGGCAGTCAGTGACTCCCTCTGCCTTCCTGTTCTTTTAATTCTCTCTGTTAGCCCCGCCTATACTTCCTGCCTAGCCACTGGCCAATCAGTGTTTTATTAGCAACACATTTGCCATACAGAACATCCCACAGCACTTCCCCCCCTTTTTTTTTTCAAAAAGGAAGGTTTTAACCTTAAAGTAAATTACATATAATTTGGGAATTTGGGCGTAGCTTCTCTTACTGCTTCCTGCTGGAGGGGGGCGCTGTATCTTATGGGGACACAAAGAAAATTTTAGGATCATGGAGTAGTCCATGAGGGTGTATCGTCTGAGCCAGTTGCCTTGAAACGGTTCTGGATGCTGGATCATCTGGGCCTTGGTGTCATCAGAGACCCTTCAGGTGGTCTTGGCTGGTCAAACCTGATGTATCTTAATCTGGAACAAATCCATAGCCTCTGGCTTTCTGTGGAAACAAAATCAGAGCTTCCTTTCCAAAGCAACATATCTTTACATCCAAATTTTGAAGTCAAGGTATCTTTAAAATGTACATATTGGTTTAACTCAGCTTCCTTTACAATCAAATATCTCTCTGCAGTTAAGAATCCCAAAGACAACACAATGCAGATTCTCTGTGTGATATCCATCTTTACGTGGCTTATATTTTATACTACCTTTACTGTCTCTTTAAAGACTTCATTTTTCAAAACTATCTATTTCTTTATATAACTGTATATATTCCTTTTTATCTCTCTTTGAAGCCTACATACATTTTTACACACATTTTAAAGCATTTAAAGTCTTGTTCCATCTGAATCTGTCTTATTATGAACCTGTTACTTTAAACTGCAGCATTCTAAGACTGAAAGGGTGCTATGGCTGCTGACTCCACCCACCTCAGCTTCCCAACATGGCGGTGATACGTTTACCGTCAGCTCTGGGAGCCTTCGTGGGTCTATGCTTCTATCAAAGCAGCGTTTAGCCCAGAAACCTCTTTTTTTGTTTTGTACTAGCAAAGGCTAAATCCATGAGGCAACTTAATGTGCCACTTGCAGAGGCCTCATTCCCGCCATACTACAGGTCGAGCGCACACGCCAGGAACCCGCCATACAGTAGTTCAAGCCCGCAGGTTGCAGCTAACTTGAGAAAGACAACTAGGAAGCTGTTTTAGCTCCGTTTTAGAATCTTCTTTTTATGCTTTCTCAGGTTTTAAGTGAAAATTCCTGCCCCAAGTTCTGGCGCCATTTGTGACTAGAGTTTTCCTGCCTGGCCCACAGTCAGGACGAATCTCTTTCACCTGCCAGTCCCACAGCCGCTCAGACCCAACCAAGTAAACACAGAGACTTATATTGCTTACAAACTGTATGGCCGTGGCAGGCTTCTTGCTAACTGTCCTTATAGCTTAAATTAATCCATTTCCATAAATCTATACCTTGCCACATGGCTCGTGGCTTACCGGCATCTTTACATGCTGCTTGTCCTGGCGGTGGCTGGCAGTCAGTGACTCCCTCTGCCTTCCTGTTCTTTTAATTCTCTCTGTTAGCCCCGCCTATACTTCCTGCCTAGCCACTGCCAATCAGTGTTTTATTAGCAACACATTTGCCATACAGAACATCCCACAGCAAATTAATGTTGAGCATCTTTAGAAACACACTAGCACATAGATCCTCTCTAAGTGTTCTGTGCCGAGCATGTCTATAAAGTTAGTCACTATCTTCCTGAAGTGACTTTTGGAGACAAGGGCTGTTGGTATGATAGATTTCTCATTTTTTTCTCACCTCTCCTCTTTTCCCACCTCCTTTCATCATCTTCTATGCTCAGACTGAGAATTACACTATTGGGTCTTTTGCTTCTCAGGTCTTTAGACTTGAACTCATTGTTCTGACCAAATATATGACAGAAACAACTTGAGAAAGAAAGGGTCTGTTTAGCTCAAGGTTTCACATGGTTCATTCCATCATGGTGGGAACTAGGGTGGGGTGGAGCAATTCACGTCATGGTGGACCAGTAGGAGGAAAGGGTTTACTCTCAGAATTCATCTGGCTTTCTCCTTTTTATTAAGTCTCTATGCCTATCCCATAAAATGGCTTCATTCCACATTCAGGGCAATTCTTCTCAGCAAACCATCTCTGGCTATACACTCTATGCCTATCCCATAGGATGGCTTCATCCCACATTCAGGGCAATTCTTCCTCTCAGCAAACCCTCTCTGGCTATACCCTTATAGATATAACCACAGTATCTCATAGGTGATTGCAAATCAAGTCAATATTATTCATCGCAGATCTATATCACTATCTTTCCTGGGTCTCTGTATTACAAATGGCAGGTCAAGAGGCTTCTTGTTACCTATAATTCCTTCATGTCTATCTGTTAACCAATCATTCTGTCCATCTGTCTATCATTTCTCTATATATAATCTATCATCTATCTACAATCTATCTATCATCTATCTATAATCTATCTATCATCTATCTATCTATCTATCTATCTATCTATCTATCTATCTATCTATCATCTACCTATCTATCATTTCTATTATCCATCATGTTTTATCAGTTCAGTTTCCCTGGAGAACTCTAAATTAATTCACTCACCCAAACAGCTTTGCATGAAACATGGCAGTCTTCGATAGAGACTGCATATTAATTTTAAGGAGTGGAGCAAAATAGTTTTGTCCTCAGGAACCTTTCCTCATTTATCCCTAAATGTGGAGTGCTTCTTCATGTTCATATCTTTTAAAAATTGCTTTACATTTATGCATTTGTTTTATTGTTCAAGATTTTAATTCTTATTTTGCACTTGTAGATTGGTGTAATTCTGTGCCTTTGAGTTCTATGATTAAAATCAGAATCATTGGTAAACAGATAAAGATAATGTACAGCTATGTCTTTGGATAATGAACAAGAATATGTCTGTATTTAATGAGTGCTATGTGCTAAGCAATTTCCCATATTGCCTCATTTAACCTTAAAAGCAAGCCAGATTGCATCATTTTCATTCTAAATAAAGAAGACTTCATGGTTTGCAGCATTTTCACAGAATCTTAGAGACTGTTTGTAGTTGATAGAATCAGTATTCTGGACAGCAGCCAGGGCCACCAGAATGATGTGTATAGAAGGAAGGCCAGATTGGAGGAGACTCTCTAGCTGTGCCATGAAAAGCATGTCTCTTCTGACCTTGTCCCCCTTCTGTAAATTTCTAAGTTCTGAAGTGGAAGAGAAAAGACTTTGGGAAGAACAGACTACTATCTTCACATGCTTGAAGCAGTATCATATGAATGTGGAATCATTCTGAGTACACTGGAGGGTGACTGGAAGGGCATGGTGGTTTGAGTGAAGAATGGTACTCAGAGGAGGCTCCTTATACTTGAATACTTGGTCTCTAGTTGGTGAAACTGTTTGGGAAGAAGGAGGATGTGTGCCCTGTTGAGGAAGGTGTGTCACTGGAGGTGGGCTTTGAGATTTAAAAAGACTGTCATTCCCATAGTTCTCTCTCTCTCTCTCTCTCTCTCTCTCTCTCTCTCTCTCTCTCTCTCTCTCTCTCTCTCTCTGCCTTATGGCGGCCATAAGCTATCAGCTACTACTCCAAAATCATACTTGCCTGACTGCTGCCATATTCCTCACAATAATGGTCATGGACCTCTAAACTATAAGCCCAATAAATTCTTTCTTCTGTAAGTTGTCCTAGTCATGGTGTCTTAGCACAGCAGTAGAAAAGTAACTAAGACAGATGTTAAGAATAAAATAGAACTTGTAACAAGGACAGCTATTTATTAGTTACTTTTCTGTTACTGTGATAAAATACAATCATCAACAGCAACTTATAGAAGAAAGAGTTTATTTTTATTTGTTCTAGAAGGAGAGACCACAGTAGTGGAGGAGGCATGGCAGCATGTGGCCAGAACATAAAGATGAGAGGTCGTTCACCTCCAAATGTAGGAAGCAGAGAGAGTGAACTGGAAGTGGGGTGATGTTATAAAACTCTCACTGAACATCCCTGTGATGTACTTTCTTTAGCAAAGCCACACATCCTAAAGGTTCCTTAACCTCTACAACCATCACCAACTGGGAACCAAGTATTCAAATACATAACCCTATGGGGGACATTTCTCATTCATTGTCTACTACAGCTACCCATGAGCAAGATTGCTTTTCATTAGCATGGTTCAAGCAGGGGTTCCATGAAAGCAAATAAGAAATATACACCTTTGTGAGAATATCTAGATCCAGTGGAATTTTTTCCTGCAGTCTTTCACAATTAAGAACTTTGAGAGCGGGGCATGATGACACACACTTGTAATCCCAGCATCAAGGAGGCTGGGAGGGTTGGAGACCAGAATGGACTACATAGTGACACACTGGCTCAAAAACATATTAAGAGTTGGAGATGTAGCTCAATAATAGAGTGCTTGCCTAACGTATACAATGCTCTAGGTTCAGGTTCTGGCATTAGAAATTAATTGACTAAGCCAGGCAGTGGTGATGCACAGAGGCAGAAGTAGCTGATCTCTGAGTTTGAGCCCAGCCTGGTATACAGAGCAAGTTTCAGGACAGCCAGGGCTATATAGAGAAACACTGTCTTGAAAAAAATTAATTAATTAAAAATAGTAAGTAATTTATATTACCAGGAAGATAAGGCAGGTGTGTCCAACACAGTGCAATTAAGGGTAGGTTATAGTCAATGAAGAGGTCACTGCTGGAGTCTGTGTTTCTGTGGTTCAATCATCAAAGCATGCTTTGAGTAACTGAGCCTCATGTTTCCCATTAATAAGGTGGGTCTGCAGTGACAGCAATCACACAGAATAGAAACCCAGCATAGACCTTGGCAGATGTACTCTGCCCATTAGGTTTTCATAATAAGTAATTTTTTAAAAGACAAGGACCTATGAGTAGGTGAGGCTCACAGTTACTCACCTCAAAATGTTTGGTGAGGAGCCAAGAACATTCAGAGCTGACAGGGAAGAGAGTTTCAGTGAGTGGAGTTCCCCAGATACGACTTGAGAGCCAATGCCCCTCACAGTCTGTTTCCAATCCTTGGGCTGGCTCCAGGTTCTTTGCAGACTTAAACAAATTTACAGAAACCCAAATTAATGCAGAAGTATCTAGAGGCGATTCATGGCTCTGGCTGTCCTGTTAGGCACAGTACCTGCTGTAGCCCTCTGCCCCAGTGTTGTGTTTGCTGAGCTGCCTGGCTTTGGGACTGAGTGCTGGCATGAGGATTGGTGCCCAAATTCAATTCATTATCTTCTCCCTGGATTACTTATTTATGCTCATGATTTATTCCTCACTGCTGTAAAAACTTATTCATAATAATGGTCTTATTTTCTATACTTAAGCATTTAATTCTTCCAGCTTAGAAACCAAAGGCTCTGGATTCATTTTCCTCGTGGCTACTGAAATGCTTTTCTGGATCCCAGAGATGGTACTTGTGAGCAGGCTCTGGAAGGTTTTTTTCTGGTTTGTAATTTAAAAAGTATTTATTTATTTTTAATTTATTTGATTCATGTGTATGCCTACAGGAGTCCATGGAGTCTAGAAGTGGGCATTGGATCTCCCAAAACTGGAGTTGTAGGTGGTTATGATTAACAGTGTGACTTCTTGCAACTGAACTCATGTCTTTTGCATGAGCAGCAAATGTCCTTAGCCACTGAGCAATCTCTCCAGGCCCTCTGGTGGGTTTTGACAACACAGTATAACAATATGTGAGCAACAGTATCAACTAACATGCATGATATTCTAAGCACTATTCAAAGCACTGGATGGAACCACTTTTAATTCTTTAAAACATTTATGAGGAAGGGCTGATGGTTACAGCCTAATGGCAGAGCACTTGCCTAGTTATACAACTCCTTGGGTTCCATCCTCAATAATTCTCATACTCCTAGTTTCATAGTGGCATCCTTCTCACTGACACATTTGCTTCTGTTTTCATCTACTTCCCTATTTCTCTGTAGGTGCTTTCTGGAATCTTCTTTCAAATCCTGATCTCATACTGTGCTTTGGGTAAATCCAGTCTAAAACATAGACTGCACCAGTACTTTCTTAAAATTTTAAATTTTTGAGATAGGTTCTCACTATGTAGCTCTGGCTGGCCTAGACTCCATATGTAGACCATGCTAGCTTCAAAGTCAAAGAGATCCACCTGACTCTGCCTCCCAGGTGCCAGGACTAAAGGTGTGCATCACTATTCCCATCTCTTTATCTATTTTTAACATTCCACCTTTCAGTTTTCTGCTATAAAAAGTTCAAATCAGGTACTCCAAAAAACCTTGGTGGTCAAATGCAAAACTGGTTCCAAACTTTCCAGAAAGTAACAAGAGTAGAGACTTTAGAAATTCTTGTCTTTCTGTGGAATCCTAAAGATAGAGCATGGATGAGCAAAGGTTGTTGGCTGGAGAATGTGTGACCCTGTGAGAGTTGACCTCTGGCCTCCATCTACCAGGACGAGGCCATTGTAGACTCAGCACCAGTCAAACCAGTGCATATAATTATTGAGCAGAAACTAGCCAAATCTGAGTCACAGAAGCCAAAACAAACAAGAATCAGGAGAAATGGTAAAAGTTTATTCCTTAAGCCAATAGTGTTGGACCCAGTTTCTTATGCAGCAAAAGCTAACTCACACAGTCCTGCTGATGCCATAGGTGAGTGTGGAGTCAGCTGGGCTGTGTGTTTCCTTCTCAAGTTCCATGCTGTATTTGGGTAGCTGAACAAGATGGGAAGATTTAGAGAAGACTGCTGAGTATGATTAATATCGCTTTAAGATTTTTCTTTAAAATACAACATGCCAGTCTCAATTTTTGATATATTGTTATTAATTCCAATATGGTTTTTGTAACTTAGTTTCCAGGGAGAGTTGGTTGGTCATTGTATTAGGGTTCTCTAGAGGAACAGAGCCCATAGGATCAATGTTTATATTAAAAAAGGATTTCTTAGATTGGCTTACATGATATGGTCTGGATAGTCCAACAGTGGCTGTTTTTCATCAGGGAGGCTGAGAATCTAGTAGATGCTTACCCAGGAGGCTGTCTCAGCAGTCCCAGTCTGGTGGAGAAGGCCTAGAGGATTCCTGGAGAGCTGCTGATTTTCAGTCCACATTTGAAGCCTAAAGAAGCTGGTTTTGATATCAGCAAAGGAATTCAGCAAAAACCGCATAAATATAGATGAACCTCCCAAGAGGAGTAAAGTAAGCACCTCCCTCCATTTCCTTTTATCTGGCCTGCCACCAATATTTAAGATAGGTCTTCATATGAAATAGTGTGATCAAGAAAGTCCTACACAGGAGCACCTAAGAGCTTGCATTTTAATTGATTCCAGATCCAGGTAAACTGATGACCCAGATTAACCATCTCAGTTGTCATGTGTGCTAGTCATCTTTGGAATATGGCCTACGGTCTTGAATCCCACTGTGAAACTGCTATGCAAAATGGATGGTTGGGTTACCTATAAGAAGCTGTTACCTATCTTGGGCCCCTACATCAACTGTTGTTGCTGGCTTGCTACTCTAGTCTCAATCCACACCATTCAGAATGGTATGGAACAAATGCTTTGAGAGCAAGCCTTTATTTCTGATGGAACCATAAATGGGGACTTGTTCTCACTGCAGTAAATGGGACTTTAAAGAGAAGGGCTTTGAGATTCATAGTTTAAGTCCCTCTGGCAACATGTCAGCCTTGCAACCTTGAACAAAGGTGTTCCAATTGATAGAATTTATGAGTGGCACCGAAGAGGAAGGAATGGAAGAGACAATGAAAACTAACTACATGACAGAGAGGAGGAGGGATCAGGGTCAGCTGGCTTCTTCTTTTTGGAGGACTTTTTCAGGTCAGGAAAAAAATGCCACAAATTCTCCCTTTGAGAGTCACACTTGTATTTGCTTTGTTGTTTTTTTTTCTTTCTTCTGAGTGTGTTATGTTTCAAAGAGACAGACTTTCAGTAGTTTGGTGTCTCTGTCCTTTATTTATCATGGTTCCCCATCCCTCTCCTACAGTTCCCTCACTCACATGTAGGAAGACCCATCTTCAACCTCTGAAAGATGGCTGGAACTCTTCAGTGAGATGTGTAGTAGGGAGTTAGTGTGTTCTTGACTTGCAAGCAAACTGTGTAGGTAACACTTTGAATGACACTCAGCTTAGGGTAAGGATATCTGATGGCATGATTTGGTCTGTTCTGGTAACTTCTGCCCTTGACTCTGGATCTGAGGTAGTGTGGTGGTAAACATGGCTTCCATTCTGAATCCTATACAATTTGTGACAATAATACTCATGAAAGCAGTCCCTTCAGAAAAGTGGTGAATTGGGCCAGGGTAGGCAAGCATATCTCTTATTTTAGAAATAATCTTTTCCCCTTTTCTCTCTCTTTGCCTCATGCTACTTTCCCAGCTTCTTTCAATTATTTATTTATTCTATTTTTTATTTTAGAGACAGGGTTTCTCTGTGTAGCAGCCCTGGCTGTCCTGGAACTTGTTCTGTAGACCAAACTGGCCTTAAACTCACAGAGATCTGCCTGCCTCTGCCTCCCAACTGCTGGGATTAAAGGCATGCACTACCACACCCAGGTCCTTCCCAGGTTCTTGTTTCTTTCACTAGATTTATTAAAAAGGTGGATAACTAAAATATGTCACTTTTCCATTCATGAGTCTCCTAAGTGTTAAGGCAGCTGATCCTGGATGACTGACAGAGAAAGACAATCTGGAGTGGTAAGGAGTGTGTTTAAACAGAGGCTCAGGGCCATCAGGAATGGTAGCCAACACTTAAGTAAGATATTGGTAACAAAAAAGCAATATGGACCCAGTGTAGCCAAACATCTTTTTTACCATTAGAAGACAGAAATTTAGACTAGGTCCTTTCTCTTTTGTTTTATTTTATGTCTAGGTTTGGCTGAGTAGCTCAGATTGGCCTTGAGCTCTTTAAAAAATTATTTGTATGTGTATTGGTGTTTTGCCTCCTTGTATATCTGTATACCACATGCATGTCCAGTGCACATATGAAGGCTAGAGGAGAGCATTAAATCCCATGGAACAGGAGTTACAGACAGTTGTGAGCCACTACATGGGTGCTAGGAATTGAACTCATGTCCTATGGAAAAGCAGTCAGTGCTCTTAACCACTGAGCCATTGCTCCAGCTCCTGGCTTTGAACTCTGTGTCCTCTTGACTCAGCCTCATAAGTGCTAGGATAACAGTTGTATGTTAAAGTCTTAATTAGGGTTTCTACCACTGCTATAAAACACCAAAACAAAAAAGTAAGTTGGGGAGAAAGGGGTTTATTTAGTTCATACTTACATGTTGCTGTTCATCACTGAAGGCAGTCAGGATAGGAAGTCAAACAGGGCAGGCTCCTGGAGGCAGAAGCTGATGCCAAGGCCTTGGAGGGGTGCTGTTTACTGGCTTGTTTCTTATGGTTTGCTCAGCCTGTTTTCTTATAGAATACAGGACCACCAGCTCAGGAATAGCATCATCTACCATGTGCTGGGTCCTCCCTCATTGGTCACTAATGAGAAAATACCTTACAAGCAGTATCTCATGGAGACATTTTCTCAACTGAAGCTCCTTCCTCTTTGATGACTCTGGCTTGGGTCAAGATGACACACAAAACCATTCAGTATAGTTGACTATGTTTCAGTTTCTCGAAGTGGAGTTAAAATATTTATTTAGTTTATATTATTTTGTGAGTATGTACCGGCATGTATGTACCATGAGTGTACAGGTGCCCAAGGAAGTCAGAAGAAGGCATAGGATCCCTTAGAACTGGAGTTACAGATGGTTGTGAGCCACTATGTGGGTACTAGGAACTGAATCCAGATCTTCTTGCAAGAGCAGCAAGTGTTCTTAATTGTTGAGTTTTGGCTCCAGCCCCAGAATTTTGACTTTTTTTTTTATCCATCCAGAGTCTGAATTTTAGAGCTCATCTGTTTCAGACAAGAGCATACGAGGTGATACAGATGACATCTGTGAAACAGTCCATCCAGATCTGGCTGCTCAGTCAAGGCTCTCCTGAGCTCCTTCCTGCAAGGTGCACAGGATTACCAGAAATAGTTAAGTGCATTCAGGATGTATTTATAACACACATTAGCTTCATTTCAGAACATAAATAATTCCTTCCAGTGCCAGAGGCAGAAAATCCATTTCAGTTGATCTGCTGAGATGGGGAGTGTGACCTGTGCAAGAAAAGACTTGTTTATAAAGCCTTGCTTTCCCAAAGCATCTCATATATTTGAGAGTTAATTGTTCCACTGAGGCTTTCTTAGATTTTTATTTCATCTGAAAATAACCAAGGAGAGCAAAGAAGTCTGGGTCTCAAGCCACAAGCCAATGAAGATGGTGTGTGGGTTTGTCAGCATGGTGATGGCTCAATCAGAGGTGGAAATAGCTTCCTTTAAGACTTGGCCTCCTCCAGGTAGGTGGAAGGTGTTCTGATTCTATGGGGATTCCTACCCAGGAAGCTCAGTGCTCCATAAACATGCCTCTTTGCTTAACACAGCCATGAAAGGGATAGATAGAGCTGACTTTATAAACACATTTCGCTCATGGCTAGGCCATTCTAAAAGATAGTAAATGTCTCTGTGTTTAGCATACATACAGAGCTGGCTGAAGAATTCCAGTAACCATACCAGGCAAAAGACACAGCTAAAAGGACTAGACAGATGCAGCTGCCACATTGTTCAAGAGAGAAAATGTTTTGCTTGCTTTTACCATGCTGGAGGGCTAGGGCCACTCCTCATTGCTCAGGTCCCTAGTGGAGAATTTCAGTTGCATGTTAAAGGAACTGATTTATTTCTACTTGTAAAAATGACCAACATATACTAAAACTACAAATTGAAACTAATCTTCTGTCATGGGGGTTGACACAAATAAGGTTGAATTCTTTAGAACACCATACCTGGCTTGTTTCTCATTTCCATTTCTGGTTACTAACCAGCTAATAGATCTTAATGTGTTCTGATATGCTGCTGTCTTCAGTTCAGCACAGCAATAGATAGTTTATGTCAGGCAACAAGGTTGCATTCATATTTCCTGAGTCTTGACTCCTTTCCATATTTAAACTATTTGCGATGAGTAATTTAATCTATATACCAACACCTTTTCTCCCAGTGTTTCCATATGGCTGATGGATCCAGGCTTCCAGTCTGTCCATCACTGCAGGACATAGGCACTAGTGTCAACTTCATTAAAGTCAGATTCTCTTTGGTAGGTATCATCTGTCTGAATAATTACTGTGGATTTGTTCTCATGAGTTTTCCAGGGGAGTTACACATTCTTATTCTGTGCAGCCATTCTCTATATATCTTGGTTGATTGGTTTTAGATTAGCCATTTAATGAAAATAAAATGTATTTGGAGAGCTTCGATGGTGCTGTCAGTTTATCAGGAGCTCTGCAGACATAAAAATGAAATCATCTGGTGGGTTTCTTTCCCTTAATGGGAAAGTCATGCTACAGGCAACTTCTTGGGATAATGAAAGGAACAGGGTGTAAAATGTAAACATGTAATTAGGGAGGTCTAGCTGCTTGGTGTGTTTATCTGCTGTGTAATTCTCCAAACTAATTAATTTTATGCTAAAATGTGTGAAATCTAGATAATTCAGGCCTTATTTGATTACCCGTCTTTTAGAAGGGAAAACACCTCACATCAAATATTCCTTTATTGGCAAACAGATTGGAGTTTGAGGGTGGTTTGTCTCAGAATAGATTGAGGTGGGCAGGAAGGTTGCCACTCTAGCAAAATATTTGTTATATTTATACATATCATTCCACTTCCATCTGGAAATATTATGCTGAGGCCTTCTAGGTTGTCAAGGAAGACTTTTAACTTTTGAGTGTGGGAGACATAACGGTGAACTGTTGTTATGGTGAATCTTGTTTGTCAACTTGTCATACTGGGGAAAAGAGAACCTCAGTTGAGGAATCATCCTTATCACATTGGCCTGTAGGCTTATCTTTGGAATATTTTCTTGGTTGCTAATTGATGTAAGAGAGCCCATTCCACTGTGTCATTCCTAGGCAGTGTCATTCCTAGGCAGGTGGGCCTGGACTATACAAGAAAGATAACTGACCATGACCCTGGAAGCAAGCTAGAAAGCAGCATTTCTTTGTAGTTTCTGCTTCTGGTTCTTGTCTTGAGTTCTTGCCCTGACTCCCTTCAATAATGGATTATAAGCTATAAGATGAAATACACTCTTTCCTCTCCAAGTTGCTTTTGTTCATGGTGTTTGTCACAACAATGGAAGCAACCCAGCACAACTGTCTTTTTTATTTCTCCTTCTGGATTCTTAGGCTGGTTCCTATAGAGATGGCCAGAGAGTCTGCCTTTTGTCTCAGTTCCAACCTCTGGAGTGGTCCTGTTTGCACACACACACACACACACACACACACACACACACACACACACACACACACAAATAAATAAAACCAGCTTTATTGGAAAGTTGCTGTCTAATGCTGATTAAAATAATCAAATATTATGTTAGAGCTCAGATTCATGTCCAATTGATGCCTACAAGTCTTCCATTTGAATTCACTTCTTTGAGTTGCATCCTTTCAGCTGGCCACTTAGAGTCTATGAATGGTCCTGAGGCAGGAAGAACATAGCAACCTCTTACACCCTATGTTACTTCCCTTTACTTCTAGAATGAGAAGTTCCTTCGGTGAGTTCTAGGCTGGTCTGGAGTGAGAAGCTTGGAGACAGAAAATGTAAACTAAAATTAGCAAGACGACAGCTAACATCCTCCAGGGAAAGCTGAGGCAGAGAGACCTAATGTCTGAAGTTTATACTCTCCTTTGTCATAATTGTTCTAATGACACTGTAACAAGAAGCAGATGGCTTTTGTCTCCTGAAACCTCTAGGAAACAGATGGAATGAACATCTGAGACAACACAGCCTGCTGGTGAGGGGAGAACCAAAGGAGGGAAGGGACAAGGCTCTGATTTGTACATAACTCTAGGCCTGATCTAGCTGTGCCATACATTTGGGAGTTCACTGAGCCCAAAGTGACCACTGAGTCCTCTGGCCAGTGATAGCACTTTGAAAATGATTTTTCCTCAGAGGTTATTAATAACAAAAACTAAAAAGAGGAAATAAATTTGGGAGGGAGATTGGGATCTGAAAGTGGCTTCTTCCTGTAGTCTCCCAACTTCATTTCCTCTGAGTAGAATCCTTGACTTCACCAGAATAGGTCTCCTCTTATATTTCCCTCCCAATGCGTGGAACAGCAAAGACCCACCACTGTTCATCCATGGAGAGGGTCCTCCTTACCCATTTTCTCTTCTGCCTTCTTCCATAGTAGGCACACATATTTTTACTTCTCTCCAAATAAACAACACATGCCTGCCTCAGCCACTACTACTGACCCATTATCAACCATACTCTAATCATTCTTGGTGTTCTTTCTCATGAAGTCTGTTCCTCATAGAAAATCCATAGGGATTTCATCTTACAGCTTATAATCCATTATTGAAGGGAGTCAGGGCAAGAACTCAAGACAGGAACCAGAAGCATATGATTATTAATGATATCATATCCCTCCGCAGCTTAAAACCTCCCAGGGACTTCCTATTGTATTTGATGAAAAAAATCTGAGTTCTTTCTCATGGTTCTCAAGGCTCCACACCACCTCCCAAACTCCCACACCGCTCCTCACATTCTTCTTCCTGAACTTTAGGCTCTATTCACATACTGAATAATAAGCAGATCTGCCACCCAACATGCTTGAAGATGAACGCACTCAATTGTCCAGCCAAAATAGCAGTTTGTCAGATTTCTCTTGTCCAAGTATCTATTTAGTTCTCTTACACTTTTCATCTCCATTTCTAGGAATAGCAAACATCCTTCAATAAATACATTGCAATTTGCAGCTACAGACCTGCTTGGTGTCTTGTGCAGGTTGCCTCTCCTTCTTGGACTGTAAACATGAGGGCAAGAGACATGTCCATTATATATCATCATTGATGGATCAAAAGATGAATTAAGTGCTTGATGTATTTTCCATTACATAACCTTTAATTTACCTTCAAAAGCTGCTTATAAGCTAGGTGGTAGTGGCACAAACCTTTAATCCCAGCCCTTGGGAAGAAGAGGCAGGCTGTGAGTTCGAGGCCAGTCTGGTCTGCAAAGGGAATTTCAGAACAGCCAGGACAGTTACACAAATAAACCTTATCTCAAAAAACCAAAACCAAATCAACCAACCAAACAAACAAACCAAAAACAAAAGCTGCTCACAACTTTTTTAGGAAAATGTCAACTTCCAATTGCTCCACCACCAGGCTTCCCTTTCATTTTTATCTGACTCATGAAAGCTTCAGGGAAGTAAATGCAGGAGTCATTTCTGGGTAGGAATTCTCATCTGAGGCAAGTGCTGTGTATCTTGACTAGCTAAGGGAAGGCTGTACCCATCCAGGTCCTAGCAAAAGCCCATTTGTTGCTTGGATTCTAATGGCTCCCTCGGGAGAAGGGTTGAGAAGGTGTGGCATCAACTACAAAGACACCAGGAGTCCGTTGAAGGCAAACAAGAAACTAATTTATTCAATAACGGGGAAGGTCTTATATACCCTCCTCCTAGCTCCCAGTCCGTGTGGTCATTCCTCATTGGCTGAGCACAATCAGGAACTCTGACAGTGATCAGGAACTCTGACAGCAACCAGGACCTCTGACAGTGACCAGGAACTCTGACAGCTCCTAATTGCTAGACCCTCAGGCAGACTCCAGGTTGGCTCTTAAGGACTATGTTATGTATGCATGCCCTGGCAACTGGTCTGAGCCAATTTCCTCAACCATATGGGCCTGTCCTACTATACCCAATGGCAACTCAAGGGGCATGTAAATAAATAGCTCTAGACATTTGAGTGAAATTAGAGAAAGAAACCTGATATGCAGATCCTTGAAAGATTGGTTACAGATAAGAGGTCATTCTGTGGTGGAAATTATGATGCTTTGTCTAAGCCCCTTGAAGGGCTCATTCTCCATTGATAGCAGCACTGCCGGCTGACACTTCTCAGCACTAACTGTCAATGTGTTGTCTGACAACTGCCTTTCCTGAAGAAAGTCACTTGTACATAGTGTCTGTCCACACAAGGACAGGAGCCTGGGCATCTTGGGTCAACTCTACAGGGTCATTATGATTTCACAACCCTCCACTGATTCAGCAGAGATCTTTCAGACTTCAAACTCCCTCTTTTCAGTTCTACTTCCTTCCCTTTACACAAGGGTTGATTCCCAAAAACCCTTCTAGTGAGTCACCTTCACAAGAATTAAGGATCTATACTTGATGGTTCTTAAATTTTTATGTATTTAAATTTTTGCTTTGCCACAGATGGTCTTTGTCCCATGATAGGAAAGTACACTATCACTGGGTTATGCCTCCCAGCCCTTGAATTATATCTATCTGTTTGTTTCTTTAGACAGGGTCTTACTGTGTAAATCAAGATGGTCTCAAATTTGCCATGCAACCCAGGAAGTTCTCAAGCTTATTATCTTCCTGCTTCCCAAGTGCTATATATGTGTGTGTGTTACTATGCCCCAGTGACTGTCCATTTCAGAGTCTATTTCTTGGACAAGTCATCTTGAGATATTCTTTTGGCCTGAATATACAAGAAGACAAATCAATGATCCCTTGTATATCATTGTGTACCATTGGAAGAGGGGTCAAGCTGTGAAAGCTATGGTCACAGATGAAGGAATTCAGTGACCGCAGCTGCAGGGAGTGAAAAGAGAGGCAAACTTCTCAGCTTCTCTGCCTTCTGACTGTACACTCCTGCTCTTGCTTTGCTTTAGCAAACCTCAACTGGAATCTGGAAAGCAAAGGTGTAGGGTCAGGCAGTCCCCAAAGAGCTCATGCAGCAGGGCAATGACCAGAGACGAGTTAATGAATTAATGAGTTAATCAGGAGGCACAAAGGCAGAGAAGTCAGCCTAGGTGATGGCTGTTGTTGCTGTTTCTCTCTGGATGAGGAAAGGAGAGATGAGGTGATATGAGGTGTGCGTGATCAGATAGCCTGTAGGAGACAGAAACAGAAATGGGGTCTTGGGGTTAGAGAGATGGCTCAGGGGTTAGGAGCACTTGCTGCTCTCCCAGGGTCCTGAATTCAGTTCCTAGCACCCATTTTGGGGAGCTCAAAAATGCTTGTCACTTCAGCTCCAAGGGATCTGACACCTTCTTCTGGCCTCCCAAGGTAACTATATGTACATGTATGCGTGCACACACACACAAACATAATAAATAAAAATACATCTTAAAGATAAGCTAGTTTATCTTCGGAGGGGCTTGGTATGGGTATCAAGGCCTACGCGCTTAACCATCATTCCACATGCCTGCTCTGTTTTCCTTCTAGACATCTCTGAGTACCTGGGCTGGGACTTCTGGTTATTTCTTTGCTATCTCACTCCTTCATCCAAAGCTCAAGAAGGACTGCCTGTTGAGCTTTGCTAGTGTCTGTGAGGCTTTATCATGTCAACAAGGCTGTGAGTATTCTTACTAGATTTCACATCTCAATTGGACCCAAGAGCCCAGGAGAGGAGAGATAGCAATTGAATGAGGGCTGTCACCATATCCTTGCAGTGTTTGTCCATGTCCACAGGCTCTGGGTGAATCTTGTTTAATTGACTAACAGGTTCGATTTCAGGAATAAAATATGAAGCTGTTGTCTGAACTGTGAAATTCTAATTATTTGAAATGTCAGAAATGAACCCCCAGCATAGTGTTTTCCCTTGGGTGGTGAAGTTTTTGATCTGGAAGAGTTTGTTATTGAAAGTAAGGCGTGATGAGTTTTGACAGAGGAACTGTGAACATTGTCCTTGCTCGTGGCTGCTTATTGATCTGCCCTGCTGTACTTACACACTAAGCCTAAGCTTTTCAGCCACACTCCTTTCAAAGAAGTGGACTCCACACAGATAACAAAACCTTAAAGGAGCTCTCCTCGGTCTTCTTAGAGGATGGGGAGTCTCAACTGAGCCTGAGTTAGGACACAGGAAGTGAGGATTTCTCCAGTGGGGCTTTGGGAAAGGATTATAATGGGTATTTTAATTGCTTTTTGTTTTTCTCTTGAAGTCAATACTATAGCTATGAGTTTTATGAAAGGCCACTGCTGAATACCAAGAAATGAGGCAGCATTTTATTTGTGGTGATTCTTAATCCACCAAGTTGACAATTAAAATTAACCATTATGCAGCATAAGCACTGTCAACATAAGCCATCTCATAGCCCTTCAAGACTCTTACTTTATACTTGGCCTGTCTGAATCTACAGATTTTATGGTAAGTGGGTCTGTGACAACAATTCTGTGATAGTTCTGAGAGAAATTGTGTATTTTTTTTAATTCTTCCAGACACTTTATATGTCAGAATAGGAATGGAAAGTCTGTACTTTGTTTTATTTTTTGCATGTCTATATTGTGCGATGTGTGTATATTTGTGTACATAGGCACATATGTGTGTATATGTGCACATGTATGAATTTGTATATAAAGGTTGAAGGTTGATATCAGATGTCTTCTGTCAATCTCTACCTTATATATTGTGTTAGAGTCTTTCACTAGACCCGAGTCACTGATTCAGTTTGACTAATAAGTAGCCACTTTGCTCCAAGAATCCCTTGCTTCTGCCTCCTGAGGGCTGAGATTACAGGCAGGCCACCACAATGGTCCAACATTTATATGAGTGCTAGGGATCTGAATTCTGGGTTTCCTGCTTGCATATCAGTGCTTTACCCACTGACCCATTCCCCAGTTTCAGTTTATGATGTATATATAATGCTAAAAATAATTGGGTATCTATGATTGGTAGCAGTTTGTATATCTATTTCTATTGCTTGGGAAATTAGCTAAAATTGATGGACATATACCATATAATACATAATACATGCCATTTAATAGGGCTTCTCTAAAATCTTTGGATACAAGTTTGTCTCATATAAGGACCACTTCACGAGGCACTTTTAATGTCTTACTCATCCATGCCATGAATACAGGTTAAATAATCATCTTTAATCTTTTTTCCTTGCTGTGAGTGAATCATATATATGCTAGTTCTCTTCTATGTGCCAAGGATTCAAGAGTTATATGTTGAGGGTATATGAAGGAGATAAGCACAGTTGAAGTATGGAATGGGGGTTATATATGATCATATTCCATTGCATATATGTATGAAATTCTCAAGCATAAATAAAAGGTTTTTTAAGAAAAAGAAGGAATGAGGCAGCAAGGTGCGGTAACCCATTCTTATAATCTCAGCAGCAGGAAAGCAAGGGCAGAAAGATCCTAAATTCAGAGATAGCCTGACCTTCAGAGGGAGTCTGCCTCTCAGAGTAAAGCAAAAAAAGATAGTAGAGAATTTATATTCCATGAGATTACTTCATTTATTTTATGTCTTTCCAGCTTTAATATATGTTCTACAAGGCCAGAGGCTCTGTTTTGTTTACTGCTATATGCTGAGGTAACAGGTACTCAATAAATGACTTCTGAGTGGTTGAACCAGTGAGCGAGTGAATGAATACCAGGGGCTGTGTTCTGGTATACAGCAATAGAGATGCTGTCTCTCAGGTGTGTCTCCTATCCCATTTGACAATCCTCGGAGAAAAGTTTTGAAAATGTGGCTTAGGCTATCTCTTCCAGAGAGGCCTGTGCAACAAGGTCTGAATGAAGCCCAGAGGGTAGATAGAGTGCTATGGTGGGTAAAAGTAGACTCCATTGCTTTCCTCTGCTTCAGCTGAACTCTTCCTGAGGCAAAATTTTTAAGGCCATTACTTTGGCCATTTTACGAGTCATCAGAGGGCCTATGGTCGATTTTGGTTGTCAAAAAACTAAACAAATGCGATCCTTTAATTACATACTGCATGGGAACTGCATCCAGCCCTGAGCAGAGCCATCCATCCTGCCTGCTGGACAGTGAATTAGGAGAGGAAACAGCCAGCATCGGAAAGGGGTAAATTTTGTTTAGGCATTTAGAAGAAACGACTTTGTTGGCTAAATCAGACAGAAGAGCCATCTGATTAGTGCTCATAAAAATAAACATTTGAAGCTTTGAAAAGATAAATGCTGGGAAAAGGAGAATGAGAAATAGCAGCAGAAGAGGAAGAAAAGGGCTTTTGCACCATGGTACTGCCTCAAGTGAAAGAATCCCTCAGACTCATGCACAGATGTAAAAGCTCTCTTAAAACTATTAAGGAGCATCTTCACTTTGAATTTTTAATTAAGATAGAATGTATGTGTGTAAGTAACCTCAGACCTGACTTTTATCCACACAGAGTTGTTTTGTGTGCTTTGAAACATTTTATGAATCATTCAATACATATTTTAAAAATCTGGTTCTTAAGCTCATATGTGTGCACATACGTACATGCGTATGGAGGACAGAGGGCAACCTCGGGCACTGGAGTTTTCTTTTTCTTTTATTTTAAGGTGAGTTATGGGGCTTGACCTTGGATTCTTGTGTTTTCAAGGCAAGCTCTGTACATACTTACAGCTATTTCCCTAGCTCCAAACCCAATTTGTTTTGTTCATCTCAGTATCTGTGACATTTAATCACAATGGCATATTTGTCAGACTTGATCTTTCTTTAAAATATGTGTCATACCCCATTGTATGAGTATACAGAACTTACTCATCTGTCCAAATTGACAGTCTGAGGCTATCATAAATAAAGTTGGAGTAAATGCTTTTAATTAGTCTCATAATATGCTTGATATTTTCTGTCCCTTTAAAAAGGGACATAGACTAGAGGGTTGAAGTTTAGAGTATGTGGACTCAGGACTAAGCTCAGTTTGAAAGATATACAAAAATATACTCTTGTACTCATTAGCCTTCACCTAAGCAAGGATCCCCAAAATCTTTAGGTTTGACAAAGTTAAACAAAGTGTCAAACTTGCAGAACCAGAAAATGGTCTATTACAGCTTGGACAGTCATGTCCCCTCATACATGTGGATGAACATTAACTAGTAGCCACATGTGGTGGCAGACAATGGTGATGACAATAGCATCAAGGAGTCTGGGCTAGGAGTGTGAGACCAGCTGGGGCTACATAGAGAGAACTCGTCTAAATAAACAGTGAAGAAAACCAAAAATAATTAACATTTATGGAGCCTGCACTCCATGCACTGTGTTTGAAATCTTGTGCAACACTTCTCCTGGATCTATCAGCATCTGACAGTGTGGGTATTTATGATTTCCTTCCTTCTTTTTTCCTTCCTTCCTAAATGAGAAGATTCTGCAAATTTCAAATACTAAATACTGAAATAAGGCAAGATCATAAACACTTTAATTAACATAGTTTCAACAAAGGGTTTCAAAATGTGTGGATTTAACCAAATAAGTTAGGACAGAGTCGGGCCATCTGGGGGCGCCTGTGTCCACAGATTATACAAAACCTGCACAAAAACCTTTATGGGTAGGGTTTGAGGCATAGCTTTCTCCTTACTAGTTTGACTAAATATGTGATTCTCAGTCCCAGGGCCATCTGCATCTAAATGAGTTGGAGTTCCATAAAAAATAAAGGTCCTTTGGTCACACTTTGGGGCTATTTAGACAGAACTTGGGGGTTGGTGCCTAGGCTGTTTCTTTGTATGTGGTTGAGGGAGAGGCAGAGGGAGAGAGAGAAGGACGAGATATTTCTACGTAGTCCATGCTGTCTAGAACTCAGTGTTATCCAGGCTGGCATCAAATTCTTGATTCTTCTGTCTCAGCCTCCTGAGAACTAGAATTACAGGCATGTATTGGAAATGCCTGGCTGCATCTTGTACTTAATTTGGATTTCAGGGAGGGCTGATGGATAGCCATGTCTCAATAGATCCCTATAGCCATGACTTTCAAAGAAAACCTTCACTTTCGCTGTACCATCATTCTGATATCTGTGTTACTGACTGCACTGGCCAATTGTGCTGGTGTCATGAAGCCTCAGTTGCCAACTGTTTGTAAGTCAAGCTTCACTTATAGTATGACTATAATCCTTTCTGTGGTGCCTGTTTTTGTGTCCATGAAAATCAAGACAATAGTGCATCTCCTGCTCCTCAGTTTGGCATTTTGAGCTTGTCTTTTAACCTTGAGTGATGGGATAGGGTGGAAGGAGCAATACTTCCTTTAAAGAGCGATTGTTTACTTCATAGCTTTGTTGAGTTTCCTCATGATCTACTTCTCAGGAAGCCACATTTTCTAAAACATCCACTCTGGAAAAGAGGAAATCACTGCCTTGATCTTAGTGGAGAGTACCAGGCTTCCACAGTTCTAGTTTTAGAAGTTAGGAAGTGATTAATATATGAAAAAAATGAACGGAGATTATCATGGGTGGTATGTGAATTAGATGGTGTATTAATTACTTTACAGTTGCTGTGATAAAATACCATGAATGAAGGCTTTAACCTCTCAAATCCTGCCCCAAGTGAAACACTTCCTCCACCAAGGCCATACTTCTTACCAAACAGCATCATTAACCGTAGATCAAGTTCTCAAGTGCCTGAGACTGTGATGGGGACATTTCTTGTTCAAACCCCACAATCTCCATTGAGACTCAGTTGAGTTATCACATTACAGACTGTTTTAGAATAATATTAATCTGGACCAGATGTAGCTGGATGCTCCTATAATCCCAACACTAAGGAGGAAGAAATAGAAGGCTCATAACTCCAAGGTAAGTCTGGACTATGTAGTAAGAACCTGTCTCAAAAAAAAAAAGTCAAGGTTAGAGATATAGCCCAGTGGAGATCACTTACCTAGCACGTAAAAGGTCCTGAGTTTCAACCTAGGCACTGAAAAATAACAACAATTACAACAGCAACAGTAACAGTAATTTAGGTATTATTGGCTCTTGTTAAGCTGCTTGCTTGCTTACCCTTGCAACTACCAGCTGGGATGTAGTTTTTCTCTGTCCTTTGTCTTTAAAAACTCCCTGTACTGGGCCCTCTGGATAGACACACAGTTATTTAGCTTAAACTGTTTAGGAGGCCCCCAGGCAATGGGATCAGGATCTGTCCCTGGTGCATGAACGGGCTATTTGGAGCCCAGTGCCTATGGTGGTACACCTTGCACAGCCTTGGTGCAGGGGTAGGGGCTTGGACCTGCCTCAACTGAATGTACCAGGTTTTGCTGATTCCCCATGGGAGATCTTGCCTTGAAGGAGGTGGAAATGAGGGGTGGATTGTGGGGGGGGGAGGCTGTGGGGTGGGAGGAGAGAGAAGAGGGGGATCTGTGGTTGATAGGTAAAATGAATAGAAAATTTCTTAATTTTAAAAAAAAACCTCCCTGTAATATGAATTCAGGGCTACTCAGTGAGAAGTGTTTTCCTTCAGGCAGTCACCAGCAGGCTCCCAATTTGAACTTTGGTCTTAGGGTCTTTACTGCATAACAAGTGCTGCCTTCCAAAGCCTGTCTCTACTCAGAGTTTGGCATCAGCCCAGAAAGGCCTGAAGCTATTAAAGAAGTTGGCAACAAGAAGATCTTATCTGATGGGCTGCTCAAGGAGATGCTAGTGGAGATGCTTTAGGAAGTATGTCTGTACCATTTCCCCAGCCAGAAGGTTTGGAATAGAGGGACACTTTACCAGTCTCCACACAGTTAAATATAACATTATGAATCAGGATCATGCAGGCAAGGTTAATTTTGTCACCCAGTCAAATCACTGCCTGTGAGAAAAAAAAAAAATTAGCCTAAGTTTAAAAGCTCTTGGTGAATAAAATTAATTGCATCAACTAAATAAAATGTGTTCTGTCCAATACATATAGATGTTGTGTCAACAAGACAAATGGACTCAGTAGTTTAAGTATCTCTGTGGATGAAATGCATAATAATGTAATTACTTTGCCAACAAAATGCTAACTTGTTTTAATCATTCTGCTCACAACATAATGTGAGGTGATTTAGTGGGTGAATTGAATCCACTTACAAATTGTTTTATGATCATAATGCAGCTCTTTGGTGGAATGTGAATTGATGATAATAATTTTATGGGCAAATGATTTTTCAATTAAAATGTCTTTTCACAGACAAAATGGGAGTGTTACAAATGACTCCCAATAACTGCATGCCAAGGAACAGGCAGAAAGGGCTGTCACCCACATTTAACCAATGCCACAACCAAAAAGGCTCCAACACTCAGGTGATTCATTTTTATAAAATTTGTAATTTTCTTCTCTCTTATTTGAGAAGTATTTGATTCCTGCCTTTACTGACTTGATAACAAGAATTAAACCTGGTGACCAAGCCACCAATTGTCAAACAGCCATACTTCTCCCACACTTCGACTATGGCCATATTATTTATTAATAAGCACTTAAACTAGGACAGTTTTCCTGATGTTTAATAAGGATCATGTTATCTGTAACACAGCAATGACTAATGGTAACTTTGACTCCTCCAATGAGTTAGCCTTGTACTCTCACACAGCTCTGCAATTCTCTCCATAGGTTCATTATAGGTCTGAAGGGTCTTCTATATGTTCTTGTCCACCTTTGTCCTGCTCAAGATGAGATACTTGACTACTGCTTGTTAGGGTATGGAGGGTTGAAGGTATCTATCTGCTTATTGATTTTTTTGTTATTAAGATTTCTTTTTCTGGAGGTCAAACCCACTGGACATGAAAGGTTCTGAAGACTGTGCAAAGAAGAAGATGTAATTGGAGATGGTAGATTGTCGGGTGGCACAATAAAGAGTGAGTATGGAAGGAAGTTCATCAGATGTAGAGTAGTAAATGGAGGAGATGGCCCAGTGGTTAAGAACATGTACTACTCTTCCAGAGGACCCACGTTATGTACCCAGATCCCATGTCAAGTGGTTTTTACCACCTATAACTCCAGCTTCAGCATACTCTGACATATCTGGCCTTTATGGGCACCTAAACTCACATGCACATATCCCTCCAACATGCATATGCACATACCTAAAAATAATAAAAATATTTTAAAGAAAAAGAAACAAAAACAGTTGTTATCTCATGATCGTGTACCTTTAGCACTTCTCTTTGCCACTGTGAACTTCCCTTTTTCATCTTACTGTGACAATATCTGACATAAATTATTAAAGGGATGCTGTGGTTTGAATGACAAGTGTCCCATATAGGCTCATATGTTTGAATGGTGGGCCACCAGTTAGTGGTGCTAATTGGGAAGGTTATGGAAACTTTAGAAGGTGGAGTTTTGCTGGAAAAAGTACTTCACTGGATGTGGGATTTGGGGTTTTATACTGGCTCCACTTTCTTATGTTCACTCTCTGCTCCCTGTGTGCAGATGAAACACGATGCGGCCTGGTGGCCAGGTTGGCCTTATGTTCTTGCCACCATGCCTTCTTTGCTCTAATATAAAAATGCCAATATAAATATTTTTGTCCCTTAAGATACTTTCTTTTGGAGTATTGTATTGTAACAGAGAAGTACATTGGTCCCTGGAATGAGGTCATTATACCTGATTTTGTTTTTTAAGAAGTCTGGAAGACTTCAGAACTTTAGACTAAAAAAGGCCCTGAGTAATGTGGGCAGAGTCTAGTGGGCCATTCTTGTGACAGCTTTGGAAAAAGAAGTACTGAATGTAGCATGGATAGTGGAGGCCTGCCTCATGAGGTTTTAGAGGGAAACAAGGACTTTAATAGCTACTAGACTGGAGGTCATTCCTATGATTTTTTAAATCAAAGAACCTAGCTGCATTGTGACTATATCCTGAGAATTTGTGTGAGGCTAAATATAACAATAAAAAAATAATGAACTAATTTCTTTGGTGGAAGAAATTTCATTATAGCATAACACCAAGTTTACAGAATGGTTATTTCTACTCTTGTGGTGGATTGATAGGCTCATATATTTGAATGCAGTGGTGCTACTTGACAGGGATTAGGAGTTATGGCCTTGTTAGAGTAGATGTGGCATTGTTGGAGAAAGTGTGTCACTGGGGTGGTCTTAGAGATTCCTAGAACACAGTGGCTTTCTCTCTTCCTGTTGCCTGTGGATCCAGATGTAGAACTCTCAGTTGCTTTTCCAGCACCATGTCTACCTGCATGCTTCCATGCTTTCTGTGATACTGATAATGGACAAAACCTCTTAACTGTACTCCAGTCCCTGCTAAATGTTTCATTTATAAAAGTTGCTGTGGTCATGGTCTCTTCATACCAATATAACATTGACTAAGAAAAAAAATCTATGTGAGTCTACAGTGAAAAAGAATAGTAAGTAAGAAAGATGAAAATAAGAGATGTACAACTCAGAGAGGAAAAGAGTACTAGGAAGTTAAGTTGCAGCATCATGTGATGATAAGACCTAAAGAGGGGGCTGGAGAGATGGCTCAGAGGTTAAGAGCACTGACTGCTCTTCCAGAGGTCCTGAGTTCGATTCCCAGCAACCACATGGTGACTCACAACCATCTGTGAGATCTGGTGACCTCTTCTGGCCTGCAGTAATACATGCTGTATACATAATAAATAAATAAGTAAATAAATAAATAAATCTTTAAAAAAAAAAAAGACCTAAAGAGGCTAGTGCCATTAAAGAACAGCCTCCTGCTCTGCACTATAACAGTAGAACACGGGCCCTGAGGACAAGATCCTACTGACAAGCTTCCAAATTATTAAAGGAAAGAGCCCATGGAATTTCCTGTTTCTGGAAAGCAAATACCTAGGTAAGTTTTTCACCAGCTTCAGCATGCAGAAGGACCCTATGGTCCAAAGGGGCAAGGGTCCATCACATGCTGGCAGTTGGACTTAATAGTGTTGTCAAATTTATACTTTTATTTTTTTTGGTTTTTTCGAGACAGGGTTTCTCTGTGTAGCTTTGCGCCTTTCCTGGAACTCGCTTTGGAGACCAGGCTGGCCTCGAACTCACAGAGATCCCCTGGCTCTGCCTCCCGAGTGCTGGGATTAAAGGCGTGCGCCACCACTGCCTGGCAAATTTATACTTTTTTTTAAGACATAAAAGATGCAAGATTGATGGAGTCATGGATTTTTCCTCTACAGTTCAGAGAACCATGGAGGCCAGGTAACATTTGGCAGGGTTGAAGTCTTGCAAGAAGATCCCGAGAGGACACTGTGTAGAGCTATGAAGATGAAGTTTGGATTGTAATGGAGATGACAAGATGTTGGAGATGCCAGAACTGTGGAGCATTTAGTGTTTACCCTATTGAGCTTCTATTTTTCTGTGGGTCAATCTTCCCTTGCTATGTTCCAATTCTTCCTTTTTAGAATGGTAATACATATTCTGTGCCATTCTATGTTGGAAGTAAGTAATTTCCTTTTTTATTTTACAGAGGATTACAATTAAGAGTCTACTTTGAGCCTCAGAAGTAGAAACTTTGGACTTTTGAACAGTGTCAAGACTATTAAAGAGTACGGACTTTTGAAGTTGGACGAAATGCATTTTGCATCATGACATGGCCATGTGCCTATGGAGACCAAGGTTAGAATGTTATGGTTTGAATGAGAAATATTCTCCATAAGCTCTTATGTTTGAACACTGGTTGCAGTTGGTAGCATTGTTTGGGAAGTTTATGGAACCTTTAGGATGTTCTTGCTAGAGGAAGCATGTCACTAAGGGTGGGCTTTGAAGCTTTAGAGCCATTTCCTGTTCTCTCTCTACTTCCTATATGCAGATGAAATTTGATCACTCTGGTGTCAGCACACTCCTGCTGTCCCATTTTCCCCATCCTGACATACCATGTCCCTCTGGAATTGTAAACTCAAAATAAACCCCTTTCTTCTCTCGGTTACTTTATGTCAGGATATCCCACCACAGCGATAGAAAACTAACTAATACAAAAAATAAAAATTTAATTTGGTTCACAGTACTAGAGGTTTCAGTCCTTGGCTATGGGGGTGTGGTATGCAGAATGGGAGATTCTCCCTATGGTGGACAGGAGAGAGAGAGAGAGAGAGAGAGAGAGAGAGAGAGAGAGAGAGAGAGAGAGGCAGAAAGGAGTCCTGGGAAAGAGTCACCCCCAATAACCTGTCCCTAGTGACCTACTTTCTTCAACTTCTAAATTTTTCAGAACCTCCCAGAAGAGCATCCGTAGCTGTGGTGCTGAATACTTAAGTCTAGGGAGGACACCAAGATGCCTATACCTTAGAGTTTGCAGAAAGGAATTTATAAGCTAATGCCAGGTGTTCATGCATAGTAAATGATGGCTAGTGTTGTCATTGTGGTTGCTCAGGCTGATTCTTGGGAACAGGATATTGGAAAATAAGGGAAAAAAATGACATGAATTCCAACATAACCAGTAGATGTCACCAACCCACCTGGCATTTATGGGAGAGAGGGGAACTGTACTCATAATCACTTGTTTCCTTTCTACTTTTTCCTTGTTTAGTCAGAGTCTCTCCAGAGTCTTGCATACCACCTGGAGCACTGTATATGCAGACAAAAGAGTGGTAGGGTACTGCTCAAACTATTTTGTCCCCACCATCTCTCAAAAAACAACAACAACAACAACAAAAAAAATAGTTGAATTTCCTCTCAATTCGTTAAGTGGATCCTGTCCTTCATTATCACGCAGCGTTTGTTCTATCCAAGCCCCAAGATGGTACCGCTGTAGTGGCCCCTCTGCCTAAAGCTCCCTCTTACAGTATGTTGCATGTTCCTGAATCTGGGTGGGGCATACAACAGCTCTTCCCTTGTCTTATGGTAAGAGCATACAAATTTTGGGAAGGCACCACTCTTCCTTTTCCTTAGTCCAATGAGTAAGCTTCACCTCTCCCTGGATGTGGTGATGAGTGCTTTGAAGATGATATGGCAGTGGTCCACTTTTGTACAGTAGCTATAAAATAGAAGCCAGGACACTGACAGGGACAGAAGATAACAGGGTTCTATGCCTGTAAACAGTTACCCAGAATTTCTCTCCTTATTAACTATGCATGAAATGTACCCATCTCTCCTCCCTTGTCTTATCATAAGCAAAAATTCTACCAAGTAAAGAATGATGCCAGGTACAAACTGGCCATATCTAGATTTGTATTTTACATAGGAAAAAAATTCCCTTAAGCCAGGAAGAAAAGATCTTTCACAAAATCTTTATAACAAACAAGCTCCCGATCCCTCCAAGAACCTGGTAAAATGTCTAATCTTTGTCTGTTGCTGAGCTCTCTGAGTATCTATCTGTGCTATCCCATTTTCCTTCAAATCCCTTTCTTTCCAATTAAGTAATGGGGTCAAGATGCCTGGTATCAGGTGGATGAGGGGTGGCTTTATGTGCTTGGTGAATCATGCCTAGAACCTGGTTCAGATGTGGCTCATTGTCTACTCACAGCTCACAAAGAATAGGGGCTTGCCAGGTACTTCAGCTGTCCTCCGACAGACCCATTTGTCAAGGACTTTAACAGGGGAACAGAGAGGAAGTATGAATATCCTGTCTCAAGTCTAGCCATCCTGTGGTGGTTTCATCAGATGTGTCTCACTGCCTCTTTCACTTAGCTTGTGCTATCAGACCTGGAGGTCTCACCACAGAGTTGAGTGGCAGCAAAGATAGACAGGTGCTGAAATTAACTGGGCAGAGCTATTTCATCATAGTTTTACTCAATCTTTATAAAGCCCTGAGCAGAGAGCACTTGCTCTGTCTGCTATAGGTATTGCAACCTGCCCTGGGCTGTGTAGTTGGTAGATATCAGAGCCCATTAAGACTAACTATCCAAAATCTCATTCTCTCTGATGCTAGAAATTGCAGTCAAAAGTGCCAGCCTGCTTCCCCGCTTGTCCACTTGCCAGAGACAAGGCAACAAAGAGGAACAGAGCACAGTTGACCTTGAGAAGCACAATCCCTCTTGAGGTAGCAGGAAGGAGGAGCCGTGGAGAGGGGAACAATTTTGAACTCAGTGACTTTGAGATCTTATATTAATGATGAGGATTTTTGAAAACTTGTGGGACTAGAAGCAATGGCTCGGCCGTTAAGAGCCCTGGCTGCACTCCCAAGGGACCTGGATTTGAGCCCCAGCACCCACATGGTAGCTCACCTGTAACTCCATTTCCAGGGGATATAACACCCTCTTTTGACCCTTGGAGGTATTGTTCACAGGTGTTGCATATATGCAGACAGAACACCAAACACAAAAATAATATAGAATTTAAAAAGAAACTTGTATTTGTCAAACTTGATTATCATTTGCTAAGGTCTTTTCACATCTGAAGCAATTAATAGAATTTTGTTGTATTTTAACAAACCTTAATCCTATCAAAATTCAGAATCCCTGGGAGACACTTGTACAGAACTAGAGAATCGTGCAACTTCAGGTGGCCTCTGGCTGTCAGAGCATCTTCTCTGAGGCCCTGGTCTGTAGATCCAGCAGAAGGCAAGAGAAGCGACAGAGAACGAGCAGTCAGACAGGCTTGGCTAACAGCCCTTGACTTTAGTTTTGAGCCAGTCTGGCAAAAATTCCTCTTTAAATACTCCTTTGCGGAGTCATTATGGTTTTAACTCAAATTTTTTGTTTAAGAATAAGAGACCAAGATTTTACACACACACACACACACACACACACACACACACACACACACACACACACACACAAAAAAAAACAACCAAAAAAAAAAAACCTTAAGAAAAATAATTTGTTTCTTTAGTCTTGGAGGAGTCATTTTTCTCCTTCCACCATGTAGGTGCTGGCTTTATTACAAGCTCCTTTACAGATTGAGCCATCTCACTGACCAACATGGTAGTTTTTGAAAGCATCTTTTCAAAAATAAGGATTAATCTTGATCTTGCAAGTAAGATTTCAGTAAAAGCTTAAAAATCTGTATAGATATAGGACATGGGAAGTGATTTTCTTATTAAGCAGAGAAGGGGGAACAAACAGGTTAAAGAAACCGGCAGTCCTGCTTCTGCAGAATTACTTCATTGTCACTCGGCTTGGAAGAGAAGGCTTGCCATCCGGCTCTGGGCTGTGATGAGAGTTCAGTGCAGAAATCTGGCTGTCAAGTGCTCAGAGGAACTCAGTACCTGATTCAAACCAAAAGATTGACCAGCCCACAGAACCTATTAAAAAGCTAGTTGCTAAACAGCTGTAGCCTCCTGCAAGGGACTTCCTTCCAGGGCCATGTGATCTGTATCACTGCCAAGACTCCCCTTTGCCTCAAATCAGTATTTTGAAAAGTCACAATTTTACAGGTTAAAACAAAGTTGAAAACTGAAGCCCATATAGATGACTTCTCTGGTTGCATTGGCTTCTCAACCTCCCTCAGTCAGTGTCATGTTTTCAGGGTAGACCCATGCGTGGAAGGATTTGTGTGTGTGTGTGTGTGTGTGTGTGTGAGAGAGAGAGAGAGAGAAGGTGAATTCTTTATGATATCATTCAAAGACAGCATCCTGGCTATTTTTTCATCAACTTGACACAAATAGAGCATTATCTGGAAAGAGGAACCTCAGTAGAGAAACTTCCTCCATCAGACTGACTAAGTAACTCTTCAGGACAGTTTCTTAATTAGAGATTGATATGGGAGGACCTGATCTGATGTGGACGGTGCAATTCCTTGGCAGAGGTCCTGGGGTGTATAAGAAGGCAGACTGAGCAAGCAGTGGGAGTAAACCAGTAAGCAGTGTTTCTCTGTGATTTCTGCTTCAGTTCCCACCTTCAGATCCCTGCCCTGACTTCCTAGATGATGGACTGTGATGTGAAACTGTATGCTGAAATAAACCTTTTCTTCCTCAAGTTGTTTTTGGTTATGGTGTTGATCATAGCAAACAGGTTTAAAACCTTGGATATAATCCTCATATTAGGTTGTTTTTAGTCTTCTTTGGATAAAAAGATGATCAATAATTTAAATGTTAAAATTTCCCTATTTCTGTCAGGTGTGGTGGCACAAACCTTTAATCCTAGCCTGCAGGGGACAGAGGCAGGCAGATCACTGTCAGTTCCAGGCCAGCCTGGTCTGCACAGTGAGTTCCAAACTAGCCACATCTACATAGTGAGGCATATGTCTTAGTATGAAATTTCCCTATTTCCTATTGGGATGATAGGTTACAAGAAATATGTGGGTTTTGTTTTGTTTATTCTGAAAGTACTTTGTCAAGGTCTTCTGTATGCTATGCCAATGAGCTATAGTCCCACCTCCAAGAGCAGCAGTATCTCTTTGTTTGGTAGCTTTCCTTTTTAACACAGGTTAGGCAGAAAGTACTGAACCCTTCTGACCAGAGGCAGCTGCTACATGTGTCCTATTCTGAAGAGTTCCAGGTAGCATTCAAATGTACTTACCAAGTGCTAAGATTGATCGTTCATGTCTGCTGCAGGTGAAGGAGTCGCCACTGAGGAATAACAAACATTTGCCAATTCTACTACTGACAGGCACCAGCTGTGAGCTGCACCTGTTATACAGGAACATTGCATTTAGTAGAACATGACTGCTTACCTGCTAGATTTCAAAATAACCAAAACTTTTCATAAAAGTCCAGATTTCCATCCTCTGTGGAGATTGTATCCACCTGGCCTGCTAGCAACAGCTGGTGCAGGTAAGGAGCAACATTTCCTTTAGGTAAGACACATGCTTCCCAATTCACCTCAAGTGTCCTGCTCTGTTGTTCATTCTAGGAGCTGTGTCCGACAAGCCCCAGTAAGCATTTAGATTGTGACTCAGTTCTGTGCAATCTTCTGTCTTCTGTATTCATGTTCCCCAGGAGAGACAGGATGGTTGGTCTAGAGGGCACTATCCTGGGCAGCAGGGGCCAGCCTTCTTGTTTAGTGCTTGTGTGACTTTCAGAAAGACAGTTCAACTCTGTCCCTGACTGACTTTGTCAGTCCTGAAGTGGGGAGAAGTATTTCTAACAGGTTGTTTATGGATCAAATGTAATGCTGGGTTCCAAGGAATTTCCAGTGCAATGTGTAAGGTGACAGATTAATAGTGATGTTAAAAGTCACAGTGACTGCCAGGAAGTGGTGGCACACGCCTTTAATCCCAGCACTCGGGAGGCAGAGCCAGGTGGATCTCTGTGAGTTCGAGGCCAGCCTAGTCTACCGAGCGAGATCCAGGACAGGCACCAAAACTACACAGAGAAACCCTGTCTCAAAAACACCAAAAAAAAAAAAAAATAAAGTCACAGTGACTATTTAATATATACAAATGAAAATAGTGCTACAGTAGCCTATTATCCCAGCAAATAAAGGAGTCTTGAGCAAACCTCATGCTTCCTAAAAGACATTTGTTTTTGGGTAAGTGAATACACCAGAACTGGGCTGAGCATAGTGGTGCACATTTGGAATTCTAGCACTTAGGAAGCTGAGGCAGGAGGATGGCTGTGAGATCCAGGCCAGCCTGGGCTAAATTTTAACTTCTGAGCTAGCCAGGATTACAGAGTGAGACTCTGTTAATAAATAAATATTAAAAGGAATGAGTTCCACTGGTGCTGAGTTTGTTCCACCCATTAGGATGAATGAGATGAAATTACTATTTTTCTAGATCAAAATAGGGGAAAGCAGCAGTTTTATAGGGTTTCACCTAATGTGGGAAAGATTGGAATGGGTCACTAAGAATTGATGAGGAGGCCTGCAAAGAACTAAACTAGAGCGAATCTGGCCTATGCTCCATAGGTACGCTCAGAAACAAACACCCTACACCAGCCTGGCTACCAGGAGCCTGGTGATCGAGCACAGCACCTTAACAGATACTAGCTTTGTCTGGGGTGAGGTGGCATGCCTGAAAGTTAGTAGGACTTAAAAACACACATTACCCCATACATCTCTTTCTTCAATAAATACAGTCATTTCTGGTGTCTGCCCAAGTCCACAGGGAACAGAAACATCTGGAAGAGAAGAGAAATGGTTTTAGTCAATCTCCAGATGCCAAGTCTGTGTGACCAACCATTGGTCTATTTGTAAACATGTAAATATTAACATTAAGCATAGTACAGTGACCAGGTTGTGGCTCCAGACCAAGAAATAAATCAGCTTATTTTTCAGAGCAGTGTAACATACACATAGTAAAAATAAATCCCAGTTTCTATTTGTTCTTGAGATCTTATCTATTGGAGCTGACAGCTGGGAAGGAAGTTAGATTTGTTTTTATCATACAGACTAGGTGTGGCTTCGACTTAACTTTTTCATCTTGACTATAACTAAAAATGAGTCTTGTCCATTTCTACCTCAGCTGCCAGGGCTCACTTTAATGGTGTATTCATATTCCCCCTCTTTTTGTATCATTTTCCACTGGGAGTTGTCATCAGAACTCTAAGCAAGAATGGTAATTTGTTAAAGTGTAAGAAAACGTCCTTAAATCCTTAAGGGCTTGTCATAGTAGAGAGAATTTAACTGCATGATATGGGCAAAAAGATTGTAGAATCAATGATGAGAATAAATAAGGACCAGCAGGCATTCAAAATTGATATTGGCATTGCTTCATGGTATTTCTCTCTCTCTCTCTCTCTCTCTCTCTCTCTCTCTCTCTCTCTCTCT
>CABHPQ010143198.1:1633-11898 GCA_902168405.1 Peromyscus aztecus | reverse complement strand
TGTGTGTGTGTGTGTGTGTGTGTGTGTGTGTGTGTGTGTGTGTGTGTAGATACAGATATATAGATATCCTGCTGAGTCTATTTAGTCCATTAGTGTAACTTATATGTATATATGTTTAGGACTGGTCACCTGAGAGTAGATAACTTTTCAGAGGCTCATCCCTAGTGAAGACCAATTCTCCCTCTTAGCAACAACTGATTGCCTGTAGTTCTCATCCATAGGTGCTTTGTGGGATTTTCTCCATCCACTTAGGGACAGCAACTGCAACATTGTGCAGATCTTGTTTAGGTGGCCATATTGTTAATATTGCATGCATGCAGCTCCCTGCCATATACAGAAGACTATCTCGTAGCAGATGTCCTGGTCCACTGGTTCTTACAATCTCTCTGCCCCATTTCCACAATGTTCCTTGAGCCTTAGATGTAGAGGTTGACAACACAATACCTATCATTTGCTTTACTTCTTTCACACAACATCAAAAAAGTTGAATTATGACAATGATGATGTGTATCTTACCATTTTCACCACCTACAACTGTGTCTGCTCTTTAATCTTTATCATGCTTACATGATTTCCCTTCTATTTACTTTACTCTGAGTTTTTATTAACAATGACCACTAAATTGTATTCGATGTCTTCTCAGGGTTTTAAAGATATGTAATTACTTGTTATTTCTTGTTTTATTTGTTGATGCAAATCACTTTTAGGTAGATATCCCATAATAAATTCTACTTGGTGTGTTTTTATATACTGCTAAATTTTCTTTGCTAATATTTTATAAACTACTTTCTAATCTACATTCATAAATGCAATCATGGTGCATAGTTTTTCTTGATCACATCAGTGTTAAGTTTATAATTGTTTCATAAAGTGCAACAGAGAGCTTTCCAAAAAAATTTTTTATAGTCTGGAAGATTTCTCAGATCAGTGATTTTTCAAAGTGTGACCAGGTTAGAGGCCTGCTGAAGTCAAAGCTAGTTTTACAATAATGGACAGAATTTGCCCTTTTCACTCTGTTGACATTCACATGGGAGGCACACGAGCAACCCCTTCACATAGCTCTCTCCCAATGCTCTCCCTCTTCACTGCCATGTGCACAAAGGAAGATAAAAATCTAGCTGCACTTAAAAAGCTTTAATAAAGCAGTAGGATTTATTCATTTTATTAAATCTTGGCACTTGAGTAGGCATCTTTTTCAATATTCTGAATGATCAAACAGAGCATGATAAATGCCCTTAGGGAAAGCATCATGAGCTTCAGTTGCATGTTGAACAGCCTCTTTTCTCACAGAAAGAAGAACCAATAGAAAACTACAGCTCTCAAACTTGGATATTTGGCCAATGTTTTCTTGCAAAAGAACAAAATGGGCCTGTCACTTAAGCATCTGCCAATATTTGTGACTGGTCATAAAATGTGAGCCATGTGTGAAATGAGCATTTTGGAAAATTTTATCTGCCTCTATGAGCTTGATGTCTTCCTAGTCATTAAAAAGTTTTTCTGGCCGGGCGGTGGTGGCGCACACCTTTAATCCCAGCACTCGGGAGGCAGAGCCAGGTGGATCTCTGTGAGTTCAAGGCCAGCCTGGGCTACCAAGTGAGTTCCAGGAAAGTCGCAAAGCTACACAGGGAAACCCTGTCTCGAAAAACCAAAAAAAAAAAAAAAAAAGTTTTTCTGGGTCTGGGGATGTGGGTGGCTCAGTTGGTAGAGTGTTTGTCTAGTGTGCACAAAGCCCTGGATTCCATCTCCAGCAATGTGTGAAATGGGGCACGGTAGTGCACACCTGTAACCCCAGCACTTGGGAGGTGGAAGCTGGAAGCTCAGAAGTCCCAGCTCATCCTTATGAACATAGAGTTCACAGCCAGTCTGGGCCACATGACTCTATGCTGTGGGATGTCTTTCTGTACCCTGTGAATATGTGTTACTACCACTGATTAATAAATAAGCTGCTTTGGCCTGTGACAAGACAGCTTAGAGGCGGCGGGGGGGAAATCCCAGCACGCGGGGGGCGGGAGAGGGTCCAAGCAGGGATAGAGTGAGTAGAAAGGCAGCATCGGGGGAGACGCTCAGTGCTGAGTACTGACGAAGAAGCAACATGCCAGCAGACTGGTAATGCCATGGCCACCTGAAATCAGTTAATTTAAGAGGTAATAGCTAGCTAGCAAGAAACCTGAGCCATAGACCAAATAGTTTGTAATTAGTGTAAGACTGTGTGTGTTTATTTGGGACTGAACTGCTAGGACTGGGCAGGCCAGAAACTTCCAACTACAACTCAAAATATTGGGGGGGCAGAGTTTTTTGATGAGAAATGGTGATATTAATGAATGTGGTTTCAAAATATAGTATAATAAAAGTGACAGTATTTGTGAGATCTACATTTATCAGTGAACCAATATTTTCCAAATGTATGATGCCACAAAATCATGAATGAGAAAAAATTCCATTCAAAGCTCAAGATAAACCAATAGGTTCCCACCCCCCACCCCCGAGACAGGGTTCCCCTGTGTAGCCTTGCGCCTTTCCTGGAACTCACTTGGTAGCCCAGGCTGGCCTTGAACTCACAGAGATCCGCCTGGCTCTGCCTCCCGAGTGCTGGGATTAAAGGCGTGTGCCACCACTGCTCGGCACCAATAGGTTTTTAATGTAGCAGAATGAATAGTAGTTCATCAGTATAGCTTCAGATTCCATACTACAACTAACTGTGTAGATGTGTGTATGTGTGTGCGCGCACATGTGTGCATGCATGCATATCTTTCTCTCTCTGTGTGTGTGCATGTCTGTGTGTGTGTTCATGTCTGTGTGTGCATGTGTGCATGTCTCTGTGTGTGTGTGCATGTCTGTGTGTGTGCATGTGTGCAGGTCTCTCTCTCTCTCTCTCTCTCTCTCTCTCTCTCTCTCTCTGTGTGTGTGTGTGTGTGTGTGTGTGTGTGTGTGTGTGTGTGTGTGTAGTGCATGTGGAGGCCAGCAGGCGAATTTGAGTGCCATTCTTTAGGTAGCATCCACATTGCTTTTTGAGACAGGGTCTCTTACTTACCTAGAAACGACCAAGGAAACTAGGCTGGCTGGCCAGTGAGCCCCAGGGTTCTGCCTGTCTCTGCCTCCCCAGCACTGGGATTACAGTGTGCACTACCATGCCCAGCTTTAAAAAGAGTGAAGAGTGCTCCAGGGTTTGAATTCAGGTCTTCTTGCTTACATGCCAAGCACTTTTAGACTGAACTATCTCTGCAGCCCTGCAATTAACTTTTGAAAAACTATTGCTGTTTAATTTGGGGAGTGTTATTCGAGAGAGTAGCCACAAGGACCTACTTAAGATACTCTACGTTTTTCCAATTACATCTCTCTATGAGGCTGGATTTTCTTGAGATACTTAGCCAAAATAAGATATTACACTCAGTTGAATACAGAAGTAGAAGTGAAATTCAATTTTTTCTATTAGACATTTAATAGGTTTTAAACAATATGAAACAGGACCACTATGCTCACTGAGATTTTGAGAATGTAGTTATTTCTCAAAAAATATGCTTATACTTTATATGTATACTTTATATACTTATACTCTAATATGTAATATTTTTATTATTTTTCCAAATGAATTAATTTTTTAAATTTCTCTTTTGATTTCTAGTATGGTAATCTTGACAGCTCTCATATAAACAAAACTTTTATAAAGTCATCAATATTTTTAAGACTAGAAAGAGTGTATGACATTAGAAAATCTGAGGACAAATGACTTAGATGATGTTAAAGTTACCTATTGAAGATCATGTCAATCTCAATAGTGAAAAATATGGTCTCAACCACCATTCTTTCTTTTGCTGTTGTAATTGCTTGGTCAGTTTCTGTAGCACAAATCTTAAAAGGTCTTATTAATAAAAACAAACCTGGAGCCAGGTATTAGGGTGAATGCCAAAAGATCAGAGAAACAGAACAAGCCACATCCAACCTCACATTGCCAGTTTCTCAGCTAATCTCGTTTCCTCAAACTGGAAGCCTCTGAGTCCTCATCCGAATGGATCTCAGCTGAACTGCTGTTCAAAATCCTAAAAGCTTAAAAAGCCTCTAGTTCTTGGTCCTCATGGCTTATATACTTTTCTGCTTCCTGCCATCACTTCCTGGGATTAAAGGCATGTGTCTTTCCCAAGCAAGACATGAGATCTCAAGTGCTGGGATTAAAGGTGTGGGTCACCATGTCTGGCTGTTTCTAATGTGGTCTTGAACTCACAGAGATGGATCTCTGTCTCCAGAATGCTAGGATTAAAGAAGAGTGCTACCAGTGCCTAACCTCTATGTTGAATATAGTGGCTGTTCTGTTCTCTGACCCCCAGATAAGTTTATTGGGGTACACAATATATCAACCACATTTCCCCTTTTTTTGTTTAAAATAAAAAGTTAAACTAATGTAAGAAAAAGTATATACAATAAGTATATTCAATATATACAGTCAAGAATTACATTAGCAATTTCCAGTCCATTAACATTTGACAAATTCATACAAAAAATTTCATTACTTATCCTATTTAAAACAAGTAGTTCCTTTTTAAAAGTAGATTCAATAATCTACCTTTTTATAATATCATATCCCTATTCTCTCTTTTTTCTTTTCTGAGTAGATTAAAAAAATCTACCTTTTATCTTATCATTTCTCTATCTTTCTTTTTTTCTTTTCAGAGTAGATTGAATAATCTACCCTTTTATTCTATTATTTCTGTATCTTTTTTTCAGAGTAGATTCAATAATCTACCTCTTATCTATATCCTCTTTTTTCTCTTTCTTTTTTTTAAAACAAGAACTCTGAATCTAATCTTTTCAGTCTTTTTCCTGACCATTAACAATAACAACTTGTAACCAACCATCCTAATCAATGACAATTATTCATAAGCCATTGAACAACCAAAAACCACCCACTCCACCTCTTGGGAATGTGGGCGTCGTTTTCTTAAAATTACTTCCTGCTTTCTGGGGGTGAAGGCATCTTTAGGGGAATCCTGATAAGAAAATTTTTGGATTAATTGTCAAGTCATAGGAGAGGTAGCTGTATCATTTGTTGTCCAGTCTCTGCATAATGGGAAAATGTATGTCTTGTCTCAAGTCCTTGCTTGAGTAGTCTGTGAATCTGGATCATCTCAGCTAGCCATCTCGAAACTGTCCTGAGTAGTTTGTAGTCAAAAGCCGATCTTTGGGTGGTATTAATCAGCTTAATGGCTTTATCATAGTCCATGTGGAATTGTCATTGTGGGATCCCATCATCTTTTTGGAAATTTCAAAGTTACTGTTAGGTGTGGTCATGGTTCACCGCAGACATTTTTTTTTTTAAATTTTTTGTGCCTACTCTATGGTTTGGAGCATTTAAAACAAGTAGTTCCTTTTAAAAGTAGATTCAATAATCTACCTTTTTATCTTATCAAGTTTCATAACTTAAATTTTTGGCAGGAAATTGCCCGCTTCAAGATTTCCAAGTTTATGATCAGTAGGCACAGGAGATTCCTTCCTCTCCTTTAGAAGCTCTGGTTACTGCCCCTTTCCTCTTCCTAACCTTGAAGCTTTCTCTAACTCCCTATTGAATTGATGGCAGACACACTGCTAGGAGAACAGTGTAAAAGCTTTGGATGAAGAGAACAGGAGACACTAGTAGACAAGAACTGTCTAGGAAGGGAAGGGTGGCCAGTGCTCTATAGGCTGCCCTTCATTGACCATTTTGAATAATCAAGAAAAAACGTGGCGCCGGGACCAGTCAGCAGGTGTCTCAGTGTGGGCTTAGCAAGGAAGACTGGTATTTGTAGACTCTCCAGCCCCCTCCTGTCCAAGATCTGCTTCTCAACTTCCAGCATTCTTAAACATTCTTAAATTCAGTCTTGTTACCAGCCTTGGATTGGACTCTGGGATAATTCTCACTAACAATCTCCACAAACATGACTGATCTAAAAACTGGAAGGCCAGTTTTTTAATTTCCTGTGTTGCTTGGTCAAAGCATTTCTTCACTTTGCTTGTAAATGGCTGGCCTTTCTCAGGCAGTGCTCTTGGAATACCTCATGGAGGAAATGAGGAAGGCAGGATTTGGTAGAGGAATGTGGTTGTAATGAGACCCGTGATCTTGGGGAAAACTCTACACAGAGCTGGAAAGACTGCATTAGATTTTCTCAAGTTGAAGCAGTGCAGTGAGGCCTTTACATTTCCACACTAGCTATTGATTGGGATGGCTTGTGTGAGGAGTGGGTGCCTGAGGGCCGGGGCAACGCCCTGTGAGGGATGCTGCTGTGCCTTCAGCAAGCCCTATTCCCAGTAGGTGGAAGAGGGATGCTTTTATCTGAAGAGAGAATTAGGGCAAAATACCACAATACTCACGACAAACACATCGGTTGTAGGATGCATCCCAGTTTCAGAAACAATACAGCATAAAGACTTAGTCATAGTTTTTGGAAACCAATGCAAGCCATAGACTAGGAAGATCAGAGTAGAAAATTAGCAACCCAGAGGCCCCAGGATTTGCTCTTCACTGCCTGCCATTCAAATTTCTTCTTATAAACGATCTGACTCTTCTTTTTTGACTTCTAACTTTGCTTTAGCAAAACTGTTTCCAGTTTTTTAGTAACCACACCATTAGAAGAGGAGGATAATGTCTAGTGCCGTGCTGGTAGATCTTTAAATATTTGTTCTCTCTGCAGAAGTGTGCACATGTATACATACTTTTTTTTTTTACTGATGCAAAGTGTGTGGAGGACACAATTTATAAATAACAATAAAACATGTGGTACTCTTTATTGTAAATTCCATAGATCCGGTTGATTCTCACAGAATGTTTCCATTGATTTTCACAGAACTCTTGTATCCTGAGCTAACATATGGTTGTAATTGATGAAGAAGCCCAGCTCTCACAAGAGTGCTGGGTGATATTTTTGTTTAGGTGAATGAATAAGACAAAAGTGAAACAATGAAGATGTATGTCAGAACTACACTTAGTTGTCAATGATATGAGAGACTATTGCATCAGAACATGCTCTGAAGAATATTTCTTAAAGGTTTTTGTTTTGTTTATAAGTGATGACTACAGACACAATGTCTTTTAACTTATTTAGTATCGATGGTTCTCCACTGCAGAGAGATGAGATTAGCTCCTCAGGCAATGCTTAGCAGTGACCAGGACATGTTTGTTTGTCACAACTAGAGAATGAGATGCTACTGATCCATTTACTGAGCAAGGGCTTGAGACTTCCCTCCCACAATGAAGAGTTGCCAAAGTTGAGAAATCCTAACCTGGGTTATTAATATTATATCCATATTTTTGTATATATGGGTGTGAGGGGGAATCCTATGTGTGGAGACTAGAGGTCAATGTCAGATATTTCTCTCTATCACTTTCCACCTTATTGTTTGAGACATATCTACAATTTTTAAAAGTTTACACGAGCAACAAAATATTAGATTGAGCACTGACCTGTAATATTTCCCAATTTCTGTGGCATACATACTCCCACTGTGGTTAGTGTTATGTGTCAACTTGCCTGACCTATGAGATGCCCAAACAGCCTCTAAAAAATTGTTTGTAGATATGTCTGTAGGCTCTTAACGAGCATCAAGAGTTCCTGGCTCTTCAGTCCTTGGCCTTAAAGGCTTAACCAGCATACCATGCTATTGCCCTGCCCAAATTCTCAAAACTTCAAACTGAATTAGTACTAGCTTTCCTAGTTTTCCAGTTTGCAGATGGAGGAGAAACTTTCAGGTTGCCATAACCATGTAAACCAATTCCCATATGAATCTCTCTTATAGCAGCAATGGTTAGACTTAAACATTTTTGACAATTATGCAAAAGCAATACACATGCAGTCAAAGTCGTCCTTGGGATTTTGACCTTCTCCCCAGGTTAGTGATACCTGGTAAGATACTATCTTGAGATTCTGGATGGCCATCAGTTTTCTACGGTGTGCCTACTGTATGCATGCTGCCAAGCAGGTATTTGTGAGGGTAGGTGTCAAGAATTTATTTTCAAATTGTGATATTCTTGATGACTGTGATGGATACTCTTCACTGTCCTCTTTACTGAATTTATTATCACCATGGAAACACATCTCTGGGTGTCTCCATCAGATTGTTTCCACAAAGGGTTAAGTGAAGAGGTAAGATGCAGCCTGGCTGTGGGCAGTGCCAACCCACGGAGAAAGTGAGCTGAGCACTGGTGCTCATCTCGCTTCACTTTCTAACTGCAGATGCCACGTGGCCTGCTGTTCCGTGGTTTCGCTGCCATGCTTTCTGTACACGGTGAGCTGTGTGACCCCTCAAACTGTAAGCCAAAATAAAATCGTTCTTCCAGAAATCCCTTCTTCTCAGGCCATTGGCTGCAGGAGCAAGAAGGAGAACTAACAGAGTGTATTTACCAGGATACAGCCTCCTTGTAATTGGAAGAAAATTGATGCTATCTCTGTGTATCCTGGTGCTTCTGTTCTTCTGGAGAACACAGACTACTCTGGTCTATGGTTGATTTGAAACTACTAACATGACGTCATCAAGCAAGGAGTTGGTAAGAGATCCCTACCTCAAAGATACAGATGTCGTAAACCCAAGAGCACAGATAGCAAGTCAAGAGTAGGTAATAGGTTCTGTGTACTTGTTACCTTCACTTATAATACTTAATTGTAGATAAACTTATTTAATTTTTAATAAGAGCTATGCTTAACAACTGATTCACAAAATTCCTTAGCAATGTCTTGTGGGTTAGAATCGACCAGTCTGGTTCTAGCATGCCACAGAAATGGCTATCTATCATTTTCAAATTCACATGTTTATTTCCTGACTCTTGGGGAGACTGATGGAATTCCAATTTCTGTTTCCTAAAGAAGGGAGAAGGGCCTCTGCCCTGGATTGGATTTTGTATCTGCCTATAGTCACATTTAACAAAACACCCATGTAAATGTGGCTGGATCCAAAGGGAGCCTGCTCACTTCTCATTAGATCATCAGAAATCTCACTGGAGAGGAGATAGGACCCTAACATGGTGCCCATGACAATATTGCAAATACGTAAATACACAGATACATGTTTCCTCCTGTCCTCTATCCCTCAAGATAGGACACGGACTGTTTCTGAATTACCCTTTTCCTATAGGGAGATTATGAAACAATAGACCATCAGTTCTCAATGTGTGGTCCATGGATCGGCAGCATCTGCCTCACTTGGAAATCCTAGAGTGTGGAAACCAGCAGTTTATGATTAAAAACACCCAACAGGTTATTATGAGAGATGCTAACGATTGAGCCACTGTATATGATTATTTATCCCTTCTTTTTAAAAAGTTATATTTTATCCATTAGGATTACAACAAAACAAATGTAGGTCATCCTGATAACATTTGATATTTCCCTCCAGTCTCCATAACTGACAGATAATTTCTTAGGATGCATTGCTCCTTCCAAGGAATAATCTCATCAACCATGTATTGATTTATACTACTTCATCTCTCAGAAGAGGGCTATTTTTAAGTTCTGAGAATACTATGGCCCATATGCACCACCACATCATATAACCTAATAGTATCTAAGCTTCCAGGGCCTATTCTGTGCTCTCTAAGCTCACTGAGACCTTCTTCATGGGTAGGAACTATGCTTTGGGACTTGGTTTGGGCTATATCTCTTACAGGAGTGGAGAGGTCGTATCAGACACTGGAGGATTCAATTGAATGGTCATGACTACTTTGAAAAATTATTTCCCTACCCCTTTGCTGTCTTGTATAGGAATTACTTAAAATTTATCATGTTTAATTAAAAAAAAGATAGGTGGGGGAAACTATTAAAAATTTCAGTAATAAAACAGGAGATGACTGATAACTGAATTTTTTCTAAATTATGGAATTTGTACCAAATTCTAGCATAAAGAAGGCACTTATATTTACCAGTGGATCTGATGTCTATGTAACAACTTCATTTTGGCATATTTCCTTCTAATAACTTTGTTTCTGTGTTTTTGTTATACACTGGAGATTATATGTTGTAGCATGAATCTTAAAGTCTTATTAATAAAAATCAAACCTCAGCCAGGTATTGGGGTGAACACTGGAAGGTCAGAGAGACAGAATAAGCCACAGCTATCTCACCTTGCCCGATCCTCAGCTGGTCTTGCTTCCTCAGACTGGAAGCCTCTATGTCCTCATATCCAAATGACTCTCAGCTGAACTGCTGCTGGAAGCCTGAATGCTTAACCAGGCCAAATGCTTCTCCAGGCCAAATGCCTCTTCAGGGCAAATGCCTCTCCAGGGCAAATGCCTCTCCAGGGCAAATGCC
>CABHPQ010143197.1:6992-22372 GCA_902168405.1 Peromyscus aztecus | reverse complement strand
CGGGGGAATCTATGACTGATATGTAAAGTTGAATTATGTTGTAAAATAAAATAAAATAAAATAAATAAAAAAAGAATGTAATCATGTATTGTCTACCATTTGTAGGTCCCATTTTCATTTCATAATATATAACAAAGACTTCATTGGAGAAAATTCATAACCATGTCATCATTTTTAATGACAGAATGTTTCACTATATGGATGAGATGCTATTTACATATCTAATCCATCATATTTTTAAAAAGGCTACTAGAAACGACATTGTATCCCTATTAAGACTAATTATTAGAATCGAAAAAATCCTTAATGTATTAAAGTTAATTTTCATAAATTCGTTGACTATTCTTATATATTCATTGCTTCATCTAAACACACAAAGCTCCTCATCCCCTTTTACTCAATAAAATCTCTTACATTTTTCATTTAACTGGATTAGGCCTGTGGATTATGTAAGAAACAAATGATACAATATGGAGCTTTGGGGTAGTATTTATTTAAGTGTATGAGTGTTTTGCTTGCATGTATGTCTTGCACCATGTGATTTCCTGGTGCCCATAGAGGTCACAAGAGAGTGTTGGATTCCTTGGGACTGGATTTCTGGATAGTTGTAAGATGCTGTGTAGGTGCTGGGAATCAAACCTGAATCCTCTAGAATAGGTGTTTTCAAACACTTACTGTCTCTCCAGCCCAGTTAGTTTTGTTGTTGTTACTGTTTTGGGTTTTATAGCTTCAAAATCTTCATGTAGATAAGAGTGACCTTGACCTTTTGATCTCCCTGCCCCATCTCTCAAGTGCTGGGGTGACAGATGTGGCCTACCATGCCTAGTTTATGCAGCACTGGGATGGAGTCTAGGGCTTCGTGTGTTGGACGATTACTCTACCAACTGAGCTAAGCATTCAGCACCAGTCACATGTTTAATCCTTATAAGCATATTTTTGTTTCCTTTTTCTATACTCTTCACTTTCATTGAATTATTTTAGACAGTTTATCCATAAGAATTCTTTTCCTTTTATTCCTTTTGTCTGTTTGTAAATATATGTGTGTGTGCATATTCACATGTGTGAGGGTGCTTGAGCATGCATGTGTATGTATGCATGCCATATGTACTCATTTCAGTATGGAGGGCCAGATTTGATATTGGAGTCTTTCTGGATTTCTCTTCCATCTTATTCTTTTGAGGCAGGTTGCTTTAACCAAACCCAGAACTTACCAGTAAGGCTAGTCTTGCTGGACAGCTTGTTGCTAGGGATGCCCTGACTCCATTTTCTGAGACTGGAGTTATAAGAATGCCAGTGTGCCTGCCTGATGTTTAGATGGTTTCTAGAAATCCAACCTTAAGTAGTTCATGTAGCAAATCTTTTCACCACTGAGCCATTTCTCCATGAGCATTTCTACATACTTTGTAATTGTATAAAACAATTGAAAAAATCATTTTAATGATGTATAGTTTATATATTATCTATATCATGCTAAATCATATCTAAATATTTAACTGTCAGATTTGCTTAATACCCAAGTATAGTCATTATATCACTCAGTTATATTCTGAGACTATTTCTTCTAGTTAGCTTTTAATACTAAATCCTATCTAACAATAATTATAGAACTTTTTCAAATTTTTTAATTAGTTTCATGTTAAAAATACTTTCTTATATTTAAAATAAGAAAGTCAGGTGCATAACCTTGAACCTCAGCACTTAGGAGGCAGAAACAGAAGAATCAGGACTTCAAGGCCAGCCTTGGCAATGTAGTAAGTTCAAGGCCAGTCTGTTACCCAAGACCCTATCTCAAAAACCAATAAATAAATAAATGAGAAAACATAAAAAGGATTAGTTTCTTCTTGTATATTACTTCAGGATGAGTTTAGAAAACCTGAATAGTAATATAAATGAGTTATATGTTATATCAATAGAACTAAGAAAATGAGTTTCACAACAGCAATTCTTCCTGGAAATGTTTGTGTAATGCAAATAATTTATATCAGAGAGCATTTGTTGGCTCTCTTCCTGTATGGATATTTAGCTCCTATTTCTTAATTTTATGGCAGGGCTTTTCTAATTTTATGGGTATCCAGAGACCTTTGAGCCCTGACTAGGCTTTTAATAAGCCAGGAAAATAAATCATTACAAATTTCCCATGGGATTATTGATGTACCAAATCATGATTTGCTCTTCTTAGAGCACAGAGACCTGTGAATGAAGATAACCATCATGACTCCTGGCAATAATTGTTTCATTTCCCATAGATACTTGATGTACATAATGCTCTTTAAGATAAAATGCCCTTTGATCATTAGGAGCTGAAGATCATCTTCTGCGGAAGATTGCTGCTTCAGAATTGAATGACCAAACATTTTGCCCTGAAAAAATTAGTCAAAATCAAACTAACATCTAGGAACTTCGGTTGTCAAATGTTATAATCTTAAATATTTTATAATCTCCTCTGGATTGTTGTTATTTGCCAGTGGGCTGTATAACATGCTAAGAAGCCACTCTCAGGACTTAGTGATCACTCAGGACTCTGTGATCCACTCTCAGGACTTAGTGATCACTCAAGACTCTGTGATCCACTCTCAGAACTTAGTGATCACTCAGGGCTTTGTGATCCACTCTCGGGACTTAGTGATCACTCAGAGTTTTGTGATCCACTCTCAGGACTTAGTGATCACTCAGAGCTTTGTGATCCACTCTCAGGGACTTAGTGATCACTCAGAGCTTTGTGATCCACTCTCAGGACTTAGTGATCACTCAGAGCTTTGTGATCCACTCTCAGGACTTAGTGATCACTCAGGACTTTGTGATCCACTCTCAGGACTTAGTGATCACTCAGGACTTTGTGATCCACTTTCAGGATATTGGACAAATTCAATATGGTTGAATCAATGGAAAAATGCTTTTCCTCAGTGACCTTTCATATCTGGCCTAAATAAGAAGGCTATTAAATGGGGATTAAATCTACTAGAAACTGCCAAACCTCTTTTCTGAAGTGGCAGTTGTATATCTGGGCTAGTAAAGCATTGCCAAGCAGACAATCAACTTTGAAAGTCATGAAACATGAGATTATTTGGTTTGCTTGGTATCTTAATTCTGAGATTAAGTACATTCATTTTTTTCCTGTAAACTGTGTATACAAAAGTGGTTAATAACCTTGAAGCATTAAATTAATAACTTGTAACCTAAGATTTAATTAGTTCACACATACCATATCTTTATTAAAAATGTGCAAGGCAGCAAAGACCAGCCAGTGAACGACTTTCTATTTTTTTTCCTTTGTACTTCCCTTTTTTGGTGGGAGAAAGCTGGTTACATTTTAAACAAATCTAATTAATTTGTTTTCAGAGCTCTATAACCATGTTGGTATACAAAGTGAGCTGCCGTTGCTACAATCTGCAATTTCAAATCGAATCATTTTCCTTGCATTCATGATGTCCATATGCAAGGCACAAAGGTGGTAGCATTTGTAGGAGACCTATTCAAACCAAGTGAGGTTGCGTGGGACTAGACAGCAAGTTCTTTAACGAGCAGCTTGCTCTGCTGACAGACAGGCAGAGTGATTTGTTTTCATTCTTCAGCTTGCCTGTTTTCAAATATAACATGCTGTGCTCTGTTCACCTCCATTAGCTGCAAACATAAGCAGAAGATACGTTCATTTAGGTGGGTGAGAGAAATCAGAACTAATAAAAAGAATTTGTATTCTGAACACATTGTTCTGGCTTGAAAAAGAAGCCCACACAGTAGAACCCTGGGAATATGCGTCTCTCACTTCAAAACAGCTGAGCAAATGGCAGAGGGTACATGCACAGCTGTCAGAAACTTTGGCAGATGCTTCTGGGTTTATGTGGCTCATGGCCCAGAATACAGCAGTGGTGACAGAGGGGCACATGGTTCTGTTTTCCAGGCCTGTTCTTTTTTTCCCCTCTTTGAATGTTGATGAACCTGAAAGGCTCCCTCATCTCTGCCTGCTAGGGCTCCTAGCCGGCAGCAGAATTTCACCTCCTAGTTGTTAACCTACTTTACGTTGTTTGATGGGTACATTGATTAAAATATTCCCCTTCACTAGCATATGTGCCATTCAGGATTTAAGTGTGTGTATGTGTGTGTGTGTGTATGTGTGTGTGTGTATGTCACAGGGCACATGTGGAGGTCAGAGGACAACCTTTTGGAGTCAGTTCTTTCTGCTGTGAATGACCACCACGCTTGGTGTTAAATGCATTTACCTCTTGTTGACCAAAATTTTTAATTCTAAAAATACATGATATTATAAGAATAGGCCTCAGGCTTGTAGATGTTTAAAGAAGACATTTCTAGGAGAGGTTTTATTGTATATTGAAGGAAGAACAAGGGCTGAAAATAGACATGGAAACAAGGGGGTGGGCATGTGGAGAAAGACAGGAGGTGATGGTTTAGCTCTGGGGTAGGGGCTGTAGGAGTGGACTTCGTGTGTGTGCAGAGCGGGCTGTTCAGGACTGGTGCTGGATGAAATTTCATTCCCAGAAGAGAAGATCGTCAGTAAGCAAACAAGCAGATACTATCTTCCATTGCTGCTGTGAGAGACACTGGCTTTCTCACCATGTTCAGGTGATGTCTATGAAGATGGCACCTATTGATTGGAGGTAGTGGGTGGAAGGCATAAAGATGCTAGGGATGTGAGTATTTAAGGCGGAAGGAGTAGCACATGACCACAGCATTAAAATGAAAGTTCTCAAGAATAAGTCTGTTAAATTAAAGCCATTCTTCCTCATAATCCAAGTGAGTCCAGACACTCTTACTACTTTGACCTGCTTTACTAAAGCGTTTTCCCCCTCGGGATGTTTGCTGTGTGTGAATCCCTCGGGTCTTGTATAGCTTACTATCAAATATAAAACCGAATCAACAAAGAGACTTTGCAAAGCTGGAATTATGAGAAGGTTGGCCGTAAGGGCTTCTGAGTTAGTTCACTGTGAGAGCTGGCATGGAGCGAAGGAAGCGAGAGATGTTTCTGTCTGGGAGAACAGATGACGGATGCCCAGAGCAGAGCAAGCCTGAGCTCACCGTGTCAGAACTAGAACCTGAAGGGTTTCCCCTCTGTCTCCAGTCTACATTGAGGTTAGTGAAGCTGCTAAAGAAGGCCGTGTTTGTAGCTTCTGGGCAAGTACTTCCATAATGCTGGAGTGATAAAGCCGGGTTACAGGGGAATTATTATGTGAGTAGGCTATGAAAAATTGAAAAACAGTGAATATAGCTATCTCTGAGAGATGGGTCAGTAGAGAGGGTTGATGTTACCCTATAGGTACTTGTAAGTCAATATTTATGTGTTTTATGATACATCATAAATATTTTTCCTTTTATTGAAAATAAACCTTTTTCTCATAAAATATATACTGATTATGGTTTCCCCACCCTCTAGTTCTACCAGTTCCAACCCACTGCCCCTCCCATCCAGATACACTCCCTTTCTGTCTCTCATTATAAAAAAACAGGCTCCTAAGGGATAATAATAAAATAAAATAAAAACTAGCACATTAGAATAGGACAACACAAACAAAAGGGAAAGAGCTCAAGAGAAGGCACAAGAAAGGGACCCACTCATTCACACACTCAGGAATCCCGTAAAAACACTATAAACTGGAAGCCATAATATATACACAAAGCACTTGTATGTCAAAAAGAGAGAAAAATATATGTATAATAAAATAAAATATTACATATTAAAATAAAAATTAAAAATAAAATAAAATTTAAAAGAAAAAGAAAAAGTCTTGACATGACATTGAGACAAGGAGCATTCACAGATGCTGCTGAGTTCCTTTTCTATTGGCTGTTTCATTCTGGCCGTTTACTGCTGGGCACACAGCTACCCTTAAGTGCAGTTTGTTCCCCAGTGAGACTCCCTTGGAAGAAACCAAATTTTCATTTGTAAGTGGTTATTAATTGGGGATTGCTCTTGGGTTAGAGATGGGGCATGTGTCTACTTCTATGTTCAGCTCTAGGACCCCATCTGGTGCAGACCCGTGCAGAGGCCCTGTGCATGCTGCCTCAGTCTCTGTAAGTTCATATGTGTGTCAGTCTTGTTGATTTCAAGGGCCATGTTTTCTTGGTGTCCTCCATCCCCTCTGGATTTTTACACTGTTTCTGCCTCCTCTTCCATGGAGTTCCCTGATCCCTTTGGGGGAAGAATTTCATGGAGACATCCTGTTTAGGGCTGAATGTTCCAAGGTCTCTCACACTCTGCATAACTTTTGGCTCTGGGTCTTGGTATTTGTTCCCATCTGCTGCAGGAAGAGGCTTCTCTGGTGATGACTGAGCAAGGCACTGATCTGCTTCCCTGGCTGAAGTGACATCATCAATATTTTTAAATGATGTAGGTTAGGGTATTTGTAAATGACGCTGAAGATCAAGGAAGGCATAGTTGGTAAATCACGGCCTCACAAAAAGCCAGAGAGAGTGCGGAGCAGAGACGGTGCCCAGAAAGGAAGACACTGATGCTCTAGAGAACAATGAAAAATGCAGTACAGTCTCAGGTTCCTAGAAATGAAGGGGAGGGGTGTGGGGCTAGCAGGCCGTGTGAACTGGGGCGATGCTGACAGGGTGTCTAAGACTCTCTCACTGTAGGGACAGTAACAGGTGATAATTTGTGACTATGAAGTGACCAGGGGAGGAGACAGTTGCTGGTCACTTTTTGAGGACTTTTATTGATTTGAGATATTATTATAGAAACAGAAATGGTTTTATTTCCAATTTCTAAATTAATAGCTTGTTTACTTTCTTACTAATATGGTCATTTTTATAATTGTGTTAACCACCTTGCCTGCTTGTAGTTCCTGGCTATGGTTAGTGTGGGGAACCTGCCCCTACCTTTTTCCCCAGGGTACTCTTGAGGAGTGAGGACTCAGAGATTTAGATAGAAGGATAGAGGGGAGAGAAAAATGACAGAAACACAGGATATCCTTGGGAGGGTCTGGATCCTTATCCACCAGCCCAGAACTTTATTCAAAAGGCTTTTTATAACAGTTCCAAGGGGAGGAGCAAAAGACCTCCCCCTTGCTAGACACAGCCATGTGTAGACCCTTTCAAACACCTGGTACCCTGGCCCATCATCCAATCATCCTCTTACTGCAGCCCTGCCAGGTAAAGCAAGCTGAGATCTCACTAGGAAACCTCTGTGGGCTCCCACAGGTTAGTAGTATTTAACAATTTTTTTTAGTTTTAAACTAATATATTCCCATTTTATATTGCATATAAATATAATATATAGTAAACATATTAATATAAAATAATGAATATGTTACCATTTTGTCAATACAGGGATGTATTGTTGGTGTGAAGCTACCTCACTATTCCAATTGTGTCTCATCATGCAACCAACCCAAAACTATGTTTTAATACTTAGTTTTAATTGATACTAATAATTTCATAGATGCATCTTTCCTATTTTGGGGGTAAGTAACTCAGTGAGGGCTTGCCTGGGAAGTTCTGGGATTTGATAGAAGTCATAGCTAGTGCTGGACTGAGCAGAGGTTGGAGCAGGTAGACTGGCCAAACCCTTCTGTCTCTTTGTGGTCTTGGGTAGCTCCAAGGTTCTCTACCTCTGGACTAGCTTGGGCATCCTCACACACGATGCTTGGGCTCTAAGAGTGGTGGGGGGTAATCCCAAAAGAAGCAAATGAAGCTACCAGCTCTCTCTCACTCGGCCTCAGAAGTCACAGAGTAAGTCTCTACTGGGCAAAGCAGTTATACATCCTTCCCAAAGTCCAGAAGAGACATAGACTCTAATTCTAGGAGGGAGGAGAATCAGGAATAATCAGACCACTTTTTAGAACTGCTGCTCTCTCTGGCTGTCTCCCTTTTCATTAAATCCTGCGAGGCTGGTAAACAACTTTGTCAGGAGACATATTCTGCCAACAGTCTGTTCAGACTCCTATTTTTTATTTCCCTTTTGTCAAAGCTCATTGTAGCCCCCACAGTGCTGTTTGCCATGATGAATGTGAATGTGTGAATTGTCACATGATTTTTTTCAGGCCTTTGGGTGCTTCCTTTGCTCACCCTCCTTTCTTCCCCTTGCACTAGCAAGTTCACAGATGTGTCAGACTGAAAAACTGGTTAAATACTGCTGTAGTGTGACAGATCTGAGGCACGTGAGGAGGTGGTGACACCTCTCAGGATATTAATGGGTTGTCATATGACTGAAATTCTGCCTTTTTTGACGCCTTTCTTTCATTTGTAAATGTATGTCCACAGATAAGAAAAAGAGCATTCCTGAGACTAGAACCCCCTTTCTGTGTGTAAGCAGCATCTGAGATGCTTCCCCTCTTGGGGAACTGGGTTGAATGTAATGAGTTGCTTCTAATAATTAGGATATGGAGATGTGTATCACTTCTCAGACAAAGCCACAAAAAGATTGTTACTTCTGAGGCTGGAGAAATGGCTCAGCAGTTTGGAGCACTTGTTGCTCTCACAAAGGACCAGGGTTCTGTTCTCAGCATCCACATGAGGGCTCACACCCATCCTAACTCCACTTCTGGGGTATCTGCTGCCCTCTTCTGACCTCCACCTGCACCCAGCATGCATCTGGTGCACATACATGTAGGTAAAATATTCATACACATAAAATTATACCAATTTTTAAAATTAATCTTTTTTAAAAGTTGTCACTTCTCCTTTAATGCTATTCTGTAGCTAGTATCGTGCAAACAAGGAAATGCAGATCTGTCATCAGCCTGTCCCAGCACCATAACTTACGATCTCTGGCATTACGTGATTAATAATGTGTTTCCCACACTGATTTTGCAACTCCCTTTCTCTTATGCTCCAGAAAAGCTTACCCTTCAGAGTGAGTCTGTCTTGGCTATTAATCTCTTTGTGAAGAACAACTTCACTTAAGAAGGGACTTTCAATCATCGCCTGCCCAAGCCTCTGTAAGGAAACAAATCTTCCTCAGAATATTTTCTTCTCACTTGATCTCTCAAGTCTCATTATTACATATCTTGATAAAAGTCTGTCGCTGTTTGATTAAAATTCATCTTATAAAATAATCTCCCAAGGCATCAGAGCATGTCCCTTAGAGAACAATTTCTATCTAAGTCAAGCTAACAGCTATCTGACCTTGGAAGTGATTCATCCTCCATCTCTCTTATCTTCAGACAATGATGGGCTTACATTCTCCAGGCTGTGTGAAGGCCATGGCAATTTGTATTCTTTCCAAACTCTCTTTGTTTGTAAGTTTACTAGTACTGGAAAAGTGTTAAGAAGTGTATAGCATAAATGTGCCATTCAGTATTTTTTCTCTTAGCATAGTAAGTGATCTAAACAAAGGTTTCTATGAATTTTTTTAATAATAACTGTATGCATACAGTGTGTCCCTGGTTGTCGGTCTCTGCTTGGGAATTCATCATCTCCCAAGACAAGAGCAAAGGTCAGGATTCCACTTTATCATTCATGTTCGCCAGGCCCTGGTGACCATGCAAGAACTGGTTGAAGGACTGTATTAGTTACTTTTCTGCTGCTGTAATAAAAATGACCAAAAGCAATTTATAGAAAAGAGATTTTATTTTGGCTTGTGGTTCCAAATGGAGTACCCATAATAATCAGAAGGAGCAGATAGCTGGTCAGCTGATTATATTTCATCCACACAGACAGAGCAGAGTGGGAAGGGGATGGGGCAATGGAGAAAATGGTACAAGGGTGAAGCTTTAAACCCCAAAATCCCATCCCAGTGACAGATTTCCTCTAGCAAGGCTCTACCTCCTAAAGGTTTCATAACTTCCCCAAACAGAGACACCAACTGGAACCAAGTCTTCAAACAATGTCCCAATGGGAGAGGGACAGTCCTCGTTCACACTATCATAGGTATATCTCCTGTGCTATCTGGTCTTTGTGCTTAACACTTACATATTTGTCTAAACATAATTCACCATTCTAAATACTAGCAATGGCTCCTGTCCCATGGTGGAGTTCTCTGAATCCCCAGCTGGAATTCCCTCTCCTTTTTCACCTCTAGTGTCTGCATTAACCTGTCTATTGCCTCCCTTTGATTTCAACCCTGCACTGCAGTCAGGACTATTGTTTCTGTTCACTTACTAGGGTATAAGACTCAGTAGTAGGGCATAGAAAGGAGAGGGGTACTTTGTGCATTGCAGGCACTGGTGTATACTGCATCCATAGTAACTTATAATGATTAGATGCATGTAGTGGACATTGGAATTTCTTTAACTCATTTTCCAGACTTTTGATTTTTTTTTTTTTGTGACACTCCATGGCCTCACTGTATAAGATTTAACTGTGTAGCCCATCGCTGTCTCATACTCATGGTGATCCTCCCACCCAATCTCTTAAGTAGTGGAATTATAGGTTTGTGCTCCTATATTTGGTGCCCACCTTTATTCGCTCTCCTTGAAATACATACTTTGGAGAATTATGTGGGAATGACTTTAGGAAGCACATAAAAATTTAAAGATATTTTCTTTCTTCCTGCATTAGAAAAATAGATGTGTTTTTGTTTTCCTCAGTTTTCCCATTCGTCCTTCTTGGTTCTAATAATATCTAATCACAAATAGATTAGATATAGAATAGATAAATCATCATTCAGATGCAGAGTTCATTCACTGAGGTTCAGTGGGACAAATTACTATCAATTTACTCTAAGCAAACTCCAGTATTAAAAATGTTTCCTGTTTGCCAGATGGAAGGCAGACAGCTGAAAGGTGTTGATGAATCTTTTCGAGGAGCAACATTAGACTCAGTTCTTGAATCTCCTCACACTTATGACAAAATGAACATAGTGCTCACATCTCATACAGAATGGTGATGTGTGCACATCTGATCTTGTGCACTTTTGGCATTAGACTCGATTCATTTATCACAGAGAAGATGCTACTCTGAAGGAATGAAAAAGTTACAATTATGGGGACACTACATATGACTATATATTATTTACAAATTTTCTTACAATAAAACTTCATTCTAGAGCTACATATCTGGAAGTGCAGAAAATGGCCCATCTCATAATTCTGATCTTCCCGATATACCACAGTGCTGAACTGGATACAAAATGTTAACAGTATTACCTTTAGGGAAATTACAATCACCTTCCTCACATATCTAAGCAAATGTAAGAGGATGTGTGTTCTTTCCAAATGCTAAGTTCAGTTTTTGCAATAAATTTAAAAATAATATTTATGGGGACTCTCCATATCTTCTACTCAGTTTTCTTGTGACCTTAAAACTATACTCAAAGGGAAAGGGATATTCCCTTAATAAATTGCAGAAAAATACAGTTCACAGAATTCATTATCTTCTGAGCTGATGGTATCTTCTGTCAGTAAGTGAGACATGATATGGAAGGGAGTAGACGCTTTGCCAGTAAAAATAGTTTTTCATGCTAATAACAGCTATGGTAAGGGGTGGGAAGGGAAGGACCATAAGTACCAAGCTCTGGAACAAAGGAACAGAGAGTGTAGTTATGAGTACAAATCAAGGCATTCTCCTGTGCTCAGGGTCAGTGAGATGGCTCTAGCTCCAAGCCCAAAGACCTGAGTGTGATCTCCTAGACCCACATAGGGTGGTGTGGAGCAAACCACACATGCCTTATGTGTTCATGCCCCCCTCCCTTTGGTACACACTAAATAAATGAATGCAATAATAATATTATTATTATAATAATCAGCAATCCTATTCTCTGTGCACTGGGGCATGCTTGAGATGGGAGGATTTTACTGATGATAATTCTTCTTCTGTGGTTCAGTTGGTATGAACTGGTCAACAGGGAACATTGGTTTATTTGCACAGATCTGTATCATCCTTACTTCCAACAGAGGAAGAGCTGCTCAACCACACTGTCCCTCACACAAAGCTTGGTGGTATTAATAGAAAATAGTATCTTGCCTGTGAGTTTTAAGATCAGAATGGTCTATTTTTGCAAACATGAGTAGTTTGTGACCCTTATAGATATTGAGCTGTCATTGTTACTACTAAAGTATTGTGTCTTGGCCATTGTTTTAGTGTTTAATTTTTGTTGTTGTTTTGTTTTGAGACAGAATCTCAGGTATAGCAGGCTGGCCTCCAAGTGAACTTCTGATTGTCCTGCCTCCATATTCCAAATACTGGGCCTGCAGTTCTGTACCACAGATTACTCTTTTAGCATTAAAAATCTAATAGTGCACCACACCACTCAGATCACTTTGATTTCCCTACAATGTATTGCTTTGACTTCTGCTTTCCAAAGTAGTCATTTTGCTCATAAAAAATGTTATTTAAAAAAAAAGCTGGAGGGCTGATGGGGGGAGCATTGTTTCAATAAGCCAACTGCTTGCTGTCAATTTGCTCAGAAAATTAGCAAGCTGGATAGTTTGAGAACTGCTTTTGACTCACTTGTGTAGCACGAATCTTAAAAGGTCTTGTTAAATAACATGGGAGCCAGATATTGGGGTGAATGCTGAAAGATCACAAAAGCAGAACAAGCCACAGCTAACCTCAGCTTGCCAACTTCTCAGCTAATCCTGTTTCCACAAATCCTCAGACTGGAAGCCTCTGAGTCCTCTCCTCACATGAATGGACCCCAGTTGAACTGCTGCTAAAAGCCTAAAAGCTTACAAAGCTTCTAGTTCCTGGTCTTCATGCCTTGTATACCTTTCTGCTTCCTGCCATCACTTCCTGGGGTTAAAGGCATGTGTCTTTCCCAAGCTAGACATGAGGACTCAAGTGCTGAGATTAAAGGTGTGTGTTACCATGCCTGGCTCTTTCCAATGTGGCCTTGAATTCACAGAGATCCAGATGGATCTCTGCCTCTGGAATGCTAGGATTAAAGGCTCGTGCTACCCCTGCCTAACCTCTATGTTTAACATAGTGGCTGTTCTGTTCTCTGACCCTTAGATAAGTTTATTGGGGTACATAATATATCAACAACATTTCCCCTTTTTTGTTTAAAATAAAGTTATAACTAATATAAGAAAAAGTATATACAGTCAAGAATTACATTAACAATGTCTAGTCCATTAACATTTGACAGATTCAGACAAAAAAATTTCATTACTTATCTTATTTTGATGAGTCCAAATTTGTATACAATATACAAAAGTCCAAGCCAATGTAAAATATTTAAAACAAGTAGTTCCTTCTTAAAAGTAGATTCAATAATCTACCTTTTTATCTTATATCCATATTCTCTCTTTTTTTTTCTTTTCTGAGTAGATTCAAAAATCTACCTTTTATCTTATCATTGCTATATCTTCCCTTTTTTCTTTTCAGAGTAGATTCAATATTCTACCCTTTTATCCTATTTTTCTATATCTCCTTTTTTTTTTCAGAGTAGATTCAATAATCTACCTCTTGCATGTTAGACCCACAGCTCAAGATGTGAGTTTGACAAATACAGAGACTCCAATCAAGGATTTGTGTTGAGTGTTCAGGGCCTCACATCCAAACCAAAGGAATGTCTTCAGTAGATTACTTCTGCCTCCACGTCAGTATCCTCCCGTCTTTTCTCATGTGATCTTCCCAGGAAGCAGCTATGTTGTGCTTCTCCATGTTCTGCTCCCTCATTATCATGTTTCCACTGCTGTCACTGGGCCTGGTGTGCCAGGATTTGAGCTTATAGCCCTGAGATGACATCCAGGAAAGCTTTAGAAAGGCCAGAGTGTTGTGATTCTTAACTGCCACTCATTCTTAAGATGTTGTTATCGTGACAGAATTATTTATTCCTTCCACATCACCTGAGTGATGCTTTGGCAGTGTTCCTGAGCTTCAAGACAGCCTTTGGCCATACTTAGGGCAAGTTTTAGAAAGAAAAAATGAAAAATGAAAAATTGTTCTAAGAGTCTTTCTCCTACAGTTACTGGCATTTTTCTGTCAAGGCACACTAGCTCTGTATGCCTAACAGGCTCAGCCAGGCTTCTGCAGTAGGCTAATTAAGAGATGAGTAATTGTGGAAATCAAAGAGAAGAGAGTTAATCAATGTGGTCACACTGAGAAGAGGGACAGAGAGGGAGTCCAGCAGCCACAAGTCACTCTTCCAGGCATTGACATGATCTTGGGTTGAAGAGGAGAGAATTGGGGCAGAGCAAAGATGAATGCTTAGTTTAGCAGTCCTGATCATGGTATGGTCTAATTGATATCTCCCTCTGTCTGGCTCTGCAAAGTGCTCCCCAGGAGTCAGCCTCTGTCTGGCTCTGCAGAGTGCTCCCCAGAAGTCAGCCCTGGCATATCTGTTTCTCATGAGGTGGTTACTTCCACTCCACAGTGCAGCCTTATGGTGATGAATGATTGCCTCCAGGCTCCTGTTGCTTGGGGACAGTTTGAGCCCCAAGTTATAAACATGTTTATTCATCAGCCTGTCGTTTCTGGAACTGAAGGTAACTCAAGAGGAGCCAGGCTGTGATGCACACCATTAATGGCAGCTCTCACTCTGGAGGCAGAGGCAGCAGGATCTCTGTGTGTTCCAGGCCAGCCTGGTCTACATAACAAGTTCCAGACCAGCCAAGGATACTTAATGAGATCCTGTCTTAAAAAAATAAAAAGTAATTTTTAAAAAGGTTGAGGGAACACGGAGCCAGAGAGAGATAAAATAATGTAAGCTTGGTAGGGAATGAGCGCCTTCAAAACCCTGAAAACGGCTAATATTTCCATAGAGGCCGCCATGTTTGGTGATATCTTTTAAAGAGCCAGTTACTGACCCAGCAGGCTGCTGTATGCTTCAGGAAGCCATCAGGTCAGCATATTAACTGATTACACATTGAAAAATCAATGGGTTTCTAAATCTCTTTACCCAGATTTTTTCAGAATATATAACTGAATCAGCAAGCAAAATTATTACTTCAGTCAGTTGGTTGTTATAGATTTTCCTTTTAGTCTTGTGACCTGAAAACTCTTTGGATTAATATTTCCCTTCATGCTCTTCAGCAAGTTTTGGTTAAAAATGTTTCCTTTTCACTCCCTTTTCTTTTGTTCTAGTTCATCTATTTATGACAAAATTGTATCACAGTGAAATTGGCTTTTAAATATCGTGGAGAAACAGTACGCTGTCTAGGATGACAGATTAATTACCTCCTTTCCCCCTACGGGAGCCTGGGAAGAATCTGAAGGCATATCTTGGCTGATAGCTTACCCCTAAGGTCTGTGTGTTCTACCAAAAATAATGAAAAAAGGAAATTTACCCCTGTTACTGCCTCTCGGGGTACATAGCTTTGATAAGACCAGCCTGTCATTTTGAATGATAAGATATAACATTTGCTCACGAAGGAAAGAAGAAAGGAAATGATGAACTTCTGTTCTTAGTGTGTTGTAGTCAAACCTGCTGGATAAATGATCTAAAGGTAATAAAGACAGGACTTGAAGGAACTTTCCAATAATGGCCCAACTCTCCTCTCTCTCTCTCTCTCTCTCTCTCTCTCTCTCTCTCTCTCTCTCTC
>CABHPQ010143196.1:9443-54119 GCA_902168405.1 Peromyscus aztecus | reverse complement strand
AGAAACTAACTAGAGGATCAAAATGGTGCCTGATTACAAGATGGAGGTGGGCTGGTTTCTCACCTTTCATCTCCACTTCTCAGTATTGGTATTATAGGTGTGTACATCATGCCCAGGTTATGTGATGCTGGTAAACAAACCAGGGGCCTTGGGCATGCTAGGTAAGCTCTCTATCAACTTCTTTCCCAGCCCATAAATGTGATTCTAATTGACTTTATTAGTTATGTTTCTTGTGGCTGTAACCAAATAACTGGCAGTAAGCAATTTGATGGAGGAAAGATTTATTTGAGTTGGAGTTTGAGAGTGTAGTTCATCATGGTGAGAAAAACGTGGCAGAGGAATAGTTTCTGTCTGTGGTAGCAGTGATATGAACCTGCTTATTCACATCGGGGTGGCTCAGAAGATAGTGAAAGAGGGGTTCAGGTGCCAGCAGACTTTCTCCTTTTCCTCTTAAAAGTATTTATTTTTGTGATTTTAATTATGTATATGTCTGTGCATGTTTTTTTTTTTTTTTTTTTTTTTTTTTTTGGTGTTTTGGAGACAGAGTTTTTGTATGTAGCTTTGCGCCTTTCCTTGAACTCACTTGGTAGCCCAGGCTGGCCTCGAACTCACAGAGATCCGCCTGGCTCTGCCTCCCGAGTGCTGAGATTAAAGGCGTGCGCCACCACCGCCCGGCCGTCTGTGCATGTTTTAAGGTGGATATGTACAAGTGAGTGCAGGGGCCTTCAGGGGTCAGAGGAGTCAGATTCCCTGGAGTTAGTTATAGGATGTTGTGAGCCACTCAACCTAGGTGCTGGATACTGAACTGGGTCCTCTGGAAGAGTAGCACATGCTCTTAACCGCTGAGCTACTGCAGGCCCACATTTCCGCCATTTTATCCAGTCTGGGTCTCCAGTCTATGGAGTAATGTTGCCTACATTCAGGCAACGACTTTTGACCTCAGTTCATCCTTTCTGGAACCACTCTCATAGACCGATCCAAAGGTGTGCTTCACTCATGCTGTGAGACTTCTTAATCCAACCAAGCTGGTAATTAAAATTAGCCACCGCAGTGACATATCTGTATCTTCAGTATTCAAACTTTCCTTTTTCCCAGGACATCCCTATGTGTCCTTGTCTACCACACTGCCTTTAGGTGTGGCTTTAGAAGCACTGCCTGGATAAGACTTCTTGTCTGCACGGCTCTACCTCTATGACTTCCCATAAATACTCATTACCCCTTGGGTCCCCATCTGTAGCAGGTTGTTAATAACTGTCCGTTCTCACAGGACTGAGGTGTCATTGCATGAAAAGCCTTTGTGTCAGGGTCTAAAGCATACTAAGCCCTCAGTAAATGCTTCTTCTTATTCTCTTCTCACTGACACTTATTTTCACAACTGTCTATACTGGAAAATGCCATTTGGTTCCCAAGGTTCCTTGTGTGTCTATAGCTCCCCCTGCCCCCAGTTCTTTTCATTCTTGGGTTTACGATGAAGAATCCTCCATAAATTCTCTATTTTGTGATTTTCCAGGGAGAATAAAATGAAGTGGCTTTGTGTGGAGACCAGCTGGCCATCTTGAATTAAGTAGAGGGAGGAAAACAGCAATTCTAAAAGGGCAGCTGTTGCTTTTGAAGATGTAGGTGACAAGATCTGCTTTGTTTGACAACATGCAATTTATTTCTCATAGAGAGATGCCAACCAAGATGCAGCACGAAGCTTAGGAAGTGGTGTATGGAGGAGTGTGCATGCGTGTGTGCGTAAGTGTGTGTGTGTGTGTGTGTGCGGGCTTATGAGTGTGTACATGTAATATTAAAACAACTACATTTTCTTGACATGAGCCAGCTGACTCTCTAAAGGAACTGGTCTTCAGCTAATTCCATATCAGTCAATATTCTTACCTCTGTTACTTATTAGTCCAGATTATACCATAAGGAGTTTAACTTGTTGAATCTCCCCCTCTATCACAATCTTTCCACCATTGAACAGATAGAATAAGTTGTCATGGAGCTTTACACATTTATAAAATACTTGAAATGTAAATATAACTGTAGATGCATGTTTAAAGCACATGATAAAACATTATGCAAATAAATATGAAGACCTGCGTTTAAGTACCCATGACTCATGTAAATGCTGGGCATGCCTGTGTGCTGGTAGCCCCAGGACTAGGGGTTGGTGACAGGGATCTTGAGAGCTTGCTGACCACCAAGCCTGGCTGAAATGCTGAGCTTTTACCTCAATGAAAGTCCCTGTGTTAAGGCAATAATGTGCAGTGATAAAGAAAAGTCTCCTGACCGCTCTGATCTCTTCATGCATGCATTAGTCAAACACCCACATTCTCAGGTGCATGCACACGCACATACACACCACTATTAATGTAAATATCTTATTACACCTATACATTTTTTTGAAGAGAGATAAATTCCAGTAATTGTTCTAATTCACATTTTCAGGAAGCATAATTTCAACTGAAATTGGTAATAGTAGGCTTTATGAATGAGAAAAAGTTGAGATGTATGGGTCACCCATAGGATGGGGAAAACTCTGTTCAGAACTCTGTATGATCCAGAATGCCTTTTCTTCCCAGACACACCTTAACTTCTCAAAGACCACCTGGATGAGTAGGTGAGAAGACCAAGAGCTAATTCATAGACTTCTCTACTGTGTGTTGGTGAGGTATTACTTAGCATACGCTCAAACAGAAAAGAACAAAAAATGTATTGCATTGAAGAAAGAACAGTTGATTTAAAATTAGAAGACCCACGGTAACCTGTGGGCCTCCTGAACTATCTCCACTAAATCCAAGGCTGTTTCTCTTTGACCCTGAATTTCCACCTTTTTGTGGAATTATGCTGAAGGATGCTCTCTGTCCTAATTGTTCAGATACCTAGCCACTTCTGTTCTGAGGTCACTAGACTCCAATAGTAGTACTTTGTGATTACACTTATAGAGAACTGCACGCATAGGGTCATCAAGATGGCTTAAAGAGTAAAGATGTTTGCCATCAAGCCTGACAACTTCAGTTTGATCCCCGGGCCTCACATAGTGGAGAAAGTGAACTAGTCCCACAAATCGTCCTCTGACCTCCATATGTGTGCCATGGCATGAGTGAATAACACTTATACAAACACACATACATAAATGAATTAATTTAAAAAAAATAAGTAATAAAAAAGTTAAACAAAACTGCCCACATAACCATTCTAGCGCGCCATGTTGATTTCCAGAACTTTTTGGAAATCATAGAGACACTGTAGTTCTGCCTCAACACTACTGCATTTCTGTATTTTTCTCTGTATACCAATCTCATACTAGTCTTCAATTAGAAAATATTTATTAAAATAAGATGTTTTTGAGAGACTAAAAAAAGATTAAATTTTTAAGAAATGAAAGATATCTGTTATTCCTCCATTCAGATCTCCCCCAAACCCTGTGGCTCTGAGCAGGGTTTCCCTAGTTTCTCCAGAACTTTTATCATGAAAAGATATTAGATTTTTGTAAAGGGCCTTTTGTGTCTAATGAGATACTCTTGTGGTTTCTATGCTTAAGTCAATTTATGTGGTATATTGTATTTGTTTACAACTTCATTCCTGTTTCTCTGGGATGAAGCTGACTTGATTGTGTGGATAATCTGTATATGTGTTATTGAAGTTTGTTTGCAAGTATTATATTGATCATTTTACATCTATTTTGGGGGATACTGGACTATAATTCCTAATTTTTGTTGGGTCTATTTTTCTCTTGAACTTTTTTTCTGGAAAAAAAAAATGGTGGCACCATCTCCTCTTTTGGGCCCCTCCCAATTTTGGGAATGTAACTGACAAATAGAAGACCCAGGATAGATATTGTAGTTCTAAACACCAAACAGAAATTGACATCTAATCATGCTATGGATTAGCTCCCTGGTGAACATTTTAAATATCTCTGTAGAAGAAGAAGAGGAAGAAGAAGAAGAAGAAGAAGAAGAAGAAGAAGAAGAAGAAGAAGAAGAAGAAGAAGAAGAAGAAGAAAAGGAGGAGGAGAGAAAAGAAAAGGAAAGAAGAAAACTAACAAACTAGCTCCAGATGTGAGAATCCCCAAATAGAAATAAACACACACACACACACACACACACACACACAAATGGTTATCCTCCAAAAACCTACAAATCTCATTGTAATGGTCCTTAATGAAAATGACCTAGAAGAATTTCCAGAAAAAAAGTTCAAGAGAAAAATAGACCCAACAAAAATTAGGAATTATAGTCCAGTATCCCCCAAAATAGATGTAAAATGATCAATATAATACTTGCAAACAAACTTCAATAACACATATACAGATTATCCACACAATCAAGTCAGCTTCATCCCAGAGAAACAGGAATGAAGTTGTAAACAAATACAATATACCACATAAATTGACTTAAGCATAGAAACCACAAGAGTATCTCATTAGACACAAAAGGCCCTTTACAAAAATCTAATATCTTTTCATGATAAAAGTTCTGGAGAAACTAGGGATACAGGGAACATATTTCAATATAACAAAGGCATTATACAGAAAACTCATAGCCAACATGAACTAAATGAAGAAAAAATATTTCTGTTACAAATCACCTATATTACAGAAACAGGTCCACTTTCAATCTACCTTCAGAGACTCAGCACCAGGAATCACATGCAACACCAGTCACCAAATGCAGCATGTGTACCCTGTAAAAAGTCCCCACCATCATGGCCCACTCTCTTGCTCTGTCTCTCTCCCTCTATCTCTGTCTCTATGTATCTCTCTCTCATCCCCACTCAGAGGCAACCTTTTGCTCCCCATCCCCTGCATAAATCACTTTCATGAGATCTGTTGTGTGGTGTGATTTCTGCAATCTTCCTTGACCCTGATCTGCCAAAGTCCTACTCCATCACAGAACCCTAACAATTTCCACCAAAATCAGGAGCAAGACAAAGAAATCTACTCTTCTCCCTTTTGTTCAATATAATGCTTGAAGTCATAGCTAGAGCAATAAGACAAGAGGAGGAGGAAAGGAGGACAAATAGAGAAGGAAGAAGTCAAAGTATCCTTATTTGCAGATGATGTGATTCTACACCCTACCACAAACTCCCACAACTGATAAATATATTCAGCAATGTAGCAGGATACAAAATTAACACACCAAAAGTAGCCTTCCTTTTTACAAATAGCAAATATACCAAGAAGTATTTGGAGAAATAATCCCATTGATAATAGCCTAAAAATATTGTAAGGAATCTAACCAGGGAAGTGAATGACTTTTACGGTGATAATCTAAAGACACTGAAGAAGGAAATTGAAGAAAACAGCAGAAGATAGAAAGACCTCCCGTGCACATGGATTGGTAGGATTAACATCGGGAAAATGGCTATCCTACCAAAAGCAATCTACAAATCCATTGCAATCCACACCAAAATCACAGTGCAATTGTTCACATAAATTAGAGAAAATGATCTTAAATTTCATATGAAACACAAAGACCCAAGATATCCACAACAAACTGGAACAACAAAAACCTATGGATGTATCATTGTCCCAGATTTCAAGTTATTCTACAAAGCTATAGTAATAAGAGCAACACGGTACTGTCATAAAAACAGGTAAAGAACTGAAGACACATCTAACCCCACACTCCTACAATTATTGGTAAAGAGTCCAAAAATATACACTGGAGAAAGAAGATATCTTCAACAAATGGTGCTTTTCAAACTGGCTAGGTACATGTAGAAGAATGATTCCTCTTCCTCTTCTTTCCCCCTGCACAAGACCCAACTCCAAATGGATCAAGGACTTCAATTTAAGACCTTGTACCTTAAATCTGTTAGAAGAAAAAGTAGGGAATCTGCTTGGACTTAGGTACAGCAATGGCCTATCTGGACAGGATCTTGTTAGCATAGGTATTAAAACCAAAAATTAATAAATAGGGTCTTGTGGAGCTAAAAAGCTATTGTATAGCAAAGGACACCATCTTTAGAGGGAAGGACTAGCCTACAGAATGGGGAAAAAAACCTTTACTGGCTATACATCTGACATATGGTTAGTGTCTAGAATATACAAAAAAAAAAAACCTAAAACAACTAAATAAATACCAAGCAGACCAACAACCTAATAAAAGGGGCATGGAATGCCTAAACAGAGAATTCTCAAAAGATAAAATACAAAGGGTTGAAAAACATTAAAAAATGGTCAACATTCTTAGACATCAGGGAAATGTAAGTTAAAACCACTTTGAGATTTCATCTTTCCCCAGTCAGAAAGGTCAAGATTGAAAACAAACAAACAAACAAACAAACAAAATCAGGCATGATGGGACACATCTTTCAATACTCAGGTGGTAGCAGCCGCTGGATCTCTGTGAATTCAGGTTAAACCTGGACTACATAGCAAGTTCCAGGCCATCCAGAGTTACATAGTGAGACCTTGTCTCAAACAAAACCAAACCAAAAAAGGAAAAAAAAAGAAAACAAATAAATGACTACTAATGCTGATGTGAATGTGGTGAAAGTGGAGTATTAATTCATTGTTCCTAGGATTGCAAAACGGTGCAGAACACTATGGAAATCAGTGTGGAGATTCCTCAAAAAGCTAGAAACAGATCTACCACATGATCCAGCCATAGGACACAATTTTGAGTGAGGTAATACAGACTCAGAAATACAAATGTCCCATGTTTTGTATCATTTATGAATGTTACCTTTGAATCTTCAAATATGTAGATTCCATTTGGAATACCTATAGAGTCATGAACTCAGTAAGGTGCCATGGATATATTCCAGACAGGAGAAGTAGAATGCAGTGGTGTAAAGGGGTGAAGAGAAATAACAGAACAGGAAAAGTTACATCAGTAGGGGATATGAGGGAGAAGAAATGCTAATGACCTTGTGTAAAGGTCATAAAGAAATCTACTACTATAGATACTTCCTAAAATGCATACATATAAAAAGAGGTTAAATGGAGTCACCCCATAATGGGGTGACATTGCCTCTACTAGACACCATGGGCTATCAAAAAACAAACTCAAACCAAACAAAAAGATAGCCCAGTGTCAGAGATGGGTTACCAGCTGTTGCCTAGTGAGGTCCCATAGTCTTCCAAACATTACAAGCTATTGTCAATGCTCTTGGTTATCCTCCAGAACTAGATAGTAAGACCTTATTGATGAAGACACCACATACTTGAGTGATAGAATATGAATAACCAAGATGGTCCCCATCTAGAAGCTTCATCTCTGCTGGCTAGCTTTCAAAGTGCTGGAAGGTGCTGGAAGGAGAAAAGTAATTGTTAAAATTGCCCAGCTGTTGTGTAGCAGTTTCTGCCATGACTGAAACATTTTATCCTGTAGGGAAGCTCCCTAAGACAGAAAGTAAATGACTCAAATTAGCTCCAGGAAGTCCCTGAAGCTAACTAGATTCACTAGGCTCCTCCCTCCAAAAGGTAAATAATAAAGCCTGCTGAGAGTCATTCCCAGATGAACCAAGCTGCAAAGTAGACTGAGACCTGACCAGCTAGCTGCCTCAGAGAAGAAATCAGCCAAGCTACTGAAGCCCCCGGAAAGGATACTCTCCATCCTGTTAGCCCCTGAAGGCTGTGCAGTATGCTACAGGTTTCCAGCTTATATAAGCTGTCACTCATGCTGGGGTGGGACTTGGTGATACTGCTGTCTTTGAGTCATTTATACTCCTATGAGGTAATCCTTCACCCACATTACTATATCCCAATAAGATTCATTGGTTCACCAAGTTGGATTTTGGTGGCATTTGTACTTTGATTTGTTGTGAGCTTCCTACCTGGTATGAATAGATATGTGTGTGTTGCATCTCCCCGGGAAGAGTTGTCACGCAACGTAATTGGTGCTAAACAAGGACTGGACAGAACTAAAGATGAGTTGTGGAGGAATGAGGGCATGGTCCCAACTATGGATAGTCAGGCATGCACCTGAGGCTAAGCAGCCTCAAGGGGAGTGTATGCTAAGGACATTTCTATACAAAGTCTCTTCCTGGTGGCTGTGGTGGAAGTGGTGTGGTTCTTGATATGGGTAGTGAGATGTCCCACTAAGGCTGAGTCATCAGCATTAGGACTGTCTGAGGGAGGAATGTGAGGATGGAATTCTTCATCTATGTGGTATGGAGTGGCGTGCCTGCTTGATAAATGGCATTCACCATGTGACTACAGAGATACTCTGAAAACAGTTAAGGGTTAAGAGCAATGGTTCTCAGTATTCCTAATGCTGTGACCCTTTAATACAGTTCCTCATGTTGTGATGATCCCGACCACAAAATTATTTTCATTGCTACTTCATAATTGTAATTTTGCTACTGTTATTAGTCACAATGAAAATATCTGATGTACAGGATGTCTGATATGTGACCACTTTGAAAGGGTCATTTGACTCCAAAAGGGGTCATGACCTACAGGTTGAGAACCACTGGTTTAGAGGTCATTTTGTGGTCTTTTAGATTAGTGCACAGTGGCTGAAATATTTGACAGTTAGGAAGGGAGGTTGCCTGGCTACTGTTATCTATAGTTAGAAATTTATCAGAGGCCTAGATGGTGGACAAACAGGAACTTGTTTGTGTAAAGGAGGAATTGAACATTGAGGCAGATGAAACCAGCATCCTCGATGTTAATCTCTGATCTAACAAGTAATTTAGATAAATGACAGGATGAGAGAAAAGTGGTAAAAGTGATAGAAGATATCCCACAGGTCCAAATTTTGCTAGAAAAAGAGGGAAAAATCTGTGCTCTAACATGCTGATTGGGGTCTTTACAATGGTACAGTGCAGAAGACCAAGTCATCAGGAAACACTCAACCCTTGAGCTGTTGAATTAGGGAAGAGTTTTAAACAGACCATGAAAGAGCTGTCACAGCCTGGTCTGTGAGGCCATGGGACATGGGAGTGGATAGGGTCAATCTCTGTAGAGGCAGAAAAACTGAGTAATTTAACTACCCATCCCTCCTTAAGTCAAAGGCTGCATAACCTGAGACAGTAGGAGGGAACTCAGCTCCTGATTGACTGGCTTATCAGAGCCCTTAGGAGCACTGATTATCTCTGTCTGAGGTTCCCACAAGTAACAGGGGCTGGAGGACCACAGAGGAGGAATGGACACTGCTGAGGGAAGCAACTAGTAGAAACGCTGTGTTGGAATCCCAATTCTCTAGGCCACATAGAAGCGTGTTCACTGAGATGTTAAAGAAAAGGTTGGTTAAGCGGGGACCTGGAGATGGTATGGGGCTTTGGTGGCTTTGGTAGGTCAAAGTCTTTATAAAGTAGGAAAGGCCTTGGCTGATCCCAGTGGCTTAGAACAGCATGTAAAGAGTGTCCAAAAAGTAAAAGAACAGCCTAAAGGAGATAAGAAAAGAAAAAGGCAAAACAGGGGCAAAGTTCTGACTGGATTATTTGATAAATGTGGCAAGATTTATGTTGAGCTGGAGTTCCCAAGGAAAAAGCTATAAAAAGCTGAATTCCGTGCTAAGGAGCATTGGAGGCTTTGGAGCCAGAAGAACAGTTCACAGAAAACAGAACACAAGGGAAGAAGATAGAGCCTGTTCCAGGGGTGGGTAATTATACCCACAGTCTAAGGAGGGGACTCTAGCAGAAGGTTGTGCTAGGGATGTAGATGGTTTCCCCAGCCAGGAACTCTCCCAACAGCTGGAAATGGTGAATGAGGCGGCAACAGCTACAGCTACAAACCAGGGTCCCTTGGCCCCAGTGAGCCAGAAGGTGCAGCAGGAGCAAGCAGGGACATGTTCTCCCTTGATCCTGGGTGATAGATCGATCAGGTAAGTCTGGCCCACCAAGTTCATCTGGCATGAAGAAATGTGGGGAGGCTCCATGGAAGAGCTCCAGGATATGAAAACATAATGACTCCAAGAGAATGACTTTGAATTACAGAGAGCTAATTAAGTTAGCACCTCCCATCCATACTTTTGTACCAAACCTTGACTGGTGGAGGAAGCAATTGATATAATTGGATGGGGCCTTTCCATGTTATATTAGACCTTGTTTAAGTTCAACTGCAGTATATTCTTAGTTGTGAACTTTTGAGATCACTTTTCAATTGCTCAGAACATACAACAACAGGCTTTCAGAGTGCTTCACTGTGGTTGTTTGAATAAGAGCTCCCATAGGCTCACATATTTGAATGCTTGATCATCAGGGAATGGCACTACTTGAGAGGGATTAGGAGGTGTGGACTTGTTGGAACATTCATGACCTTGTTGGAGGAAGTGTGTCACTGGGGGTGGGTTTTGTAGTTTCAAATGCCCAAGCCAGTCCCAGTGTCTCTCTCTTCCTATTGCCAGAGGATCCAGATGTAGAACTCTCGGCTACTTCTCCAGCAACATGTCTGCCTGTGTGTCACTACACTCCCTGCCATGAGGACAGTAGACTAAACTTCTGAACTGTAAGTCAGCTCCAATTGAAGGTTGTCCTTTATGAGACTTGCCGTAGTCATGGTGTCTCTTAACAGGTATAGAACAATGACTAAGACATTCACCAAGGTTATTTTTGTAAACCCTTTTTGTTATGTGATGGCTGTGGTTTAGGATGGTGCCTTGTCCTGCCCATCCTCTGGAAAGGGTTTTGTTATATGATGACATGCTGTTAACTTCTGAGTGTCTTACTGATTAGAAAAGCATTTAAAGAACATACAGGTGCATCTAAAGTGTAGTTTTCAACCTTCTTAATGCTACCAAAAAACCCTTGATACAGTTGCTAAGGATGTGGTGATCCCTCAACTATAAAATGATTTTTGTTGCTATTTCATAGTTGTAATTTTGCTGCTGTTATGAATCATAATGTAAATATCTGATATGCAGATTGTCTCAGGTGACCTCTGTGAAAGGGTCATTTTGATCCCCAGAGGGGTCATGACCCACAGCTTGAGAGTCAGTGGTCTAAAGGAACAGGAATGGGTGATCAGTCTATACAGGTACAAAGGCTAGACATACCTGTGAAATTCTTGCAAGTATTATGGTCTGGTAAGACATTGATATAATCTTCCAACACTCTGTGCCTGTTAATGTAAAGAAGATACAGGCATTTGGGGGGCTTTGAGGATATTGGAAGATTTTCATAGCCCATATCCCAAGCTTCCTATCCTCTGTATAACTTGATAAATAAGAGTAGCATATAGGATTGGAACAAAGATGCCCAAAGGCCTTTTGAGTAGGCCAAGATCCTTGCAGGACAGGTTAAACAGATGTGTGCTCCACTACCTCAGTGTCCCTTCCTGTTAGAAGTCACCGAGAGTTCAGAAGGCTATAGTTGGGGGCCTATGGCAAAGGCAACCTGAACAAATGGTCACAATGGAGTCTTGGTCTCCATGTTAGAAAGGAGCACAGTGCTAGAACAGCAACTATGAGAAGCATATAAAGCTGTGCAGCAGGGAGAATCCATAACAGGTCAAACCCTTGACTGTAAAAACAGATTACTTGAACAGGGCTGGATTGAAGGCCTTCTGGTTAACCTCCTTCTGCTGTGACACAGAATCAAATTCTACAAAGATGGGATGAACACATACAGCAGTGAGGTGTGATGTCTGCAAGCCTCATCACAAACGCCATGAAGGCTGTTCTAGGACCAGTGTCTATTAAGCCACTGAGGATCCTCCAGTAATTGAACCAACAGCTAAGCCAGATAATTTACAGGAGGGAATACCTGCCATCCCCATAGATGTACCCAGATGGTACTAATAGGCACACAAAAGGAGAATGGGTAACTGCAGAAATACAAATACCATGTGACTAGAAAAGGAAGAAGGAAAAAAAATAGCCAATGGGCCGAGTTAAGAGTAGTATGGATAGTAATAATGTATGAGACTTGGTTCATGATGATATATACTGGCAGTGGAGTTGTATATAGAGGCCTCACTTTATGGATGGTCCTGTGGGAAAAAGAGGGCTGGCAGGTACTTGGTCAGCCATGGTAGGGGCAACAAATGTGGAAAAATATATAACAGAGTTCACAGGAGTCATAACCCCTGGTAATTTTCTATGTGGTAATCCAGAGCCCATTAAGTCCCTCTGGAAATAATCAAGCAGATGCCCTTACTAAGCTATGGACCATTTCCCTCCAGGTACCATTGGAAGCTGCCCACTGGGTCCATACAAAGTCTAGTAATAGGAGAACCAATATAGGTTGGAAAATACTTAAGGCTGCTGGCATTTCTGTGAGATATTCTGACATTTTGTGTGTTGTCCAAACATGTAAGACCTGTTTCCTGATTACAGCCTTGACAAATGGATACCCTGGTGGAACATGCCCCCAAATCAACCTGTCTCATGAGAGAATGGCAGGTAGAGTTCATAGGGCCTATGCCTGTCAGTGAGAGAGGTAAATATGCTCTCACCCATGTGGACAGTGCCACAGGCCTCTTACAAGCATTTCTGTGCAAACAACCAATAGGTGAAGCCACCACTAAGGGTCTCACCCAAGTAAGTGTTATGTATGGGAGTTCATGAAGAATAGAGGGTGACTGGGGTAGCCATTTTATTAACATTGACTTATAGAACTGGACTGAAGACAGCCAGGTACAATGGTCCTTCCTCCTACCTCACAACCCCACTGGGACTGGGTTAGCTGAAAGAAAAAATGGGTTGTTAAAACAGAAGCTAAAGAGTCTAAATAGGTAGAAAAAGAAACTCCTAGAGGCCACAAGTGTTTGATGGGAGCTCCACCTCAACCCCTGGCACCCTGGAACCCTGGCATCCCTATACCCAAAGAGTCTAGAATGTTTGGGTGGGAGCTCTACCTCACACAGCTCCTCCCCAAACTTGCCCCTTCAAAGCCTGCCAAACACAGCTCCTCCCCCAGAGAGGCTCAGGACAACTCCCACAGGGGATATATAAGCAGCATCCCCAAAAACAGACTCGTGGTTCTTCTGGTCTCATGTCCCCATCTCCTCTTTGCAGGGCTGGGGAATCGCCTAGGAGCACTTTACCCATTAAACCTGGGCTTTCCATTTTGGTCTGATTCGGTTTGTTGTGACGGCTGAGAGGCCTGCAGGAGGCCTAAAACTTATCAGCAAGGTTATTGAATGAAAATCCCAGTGTCAGGGGTGGGCTACCTCTTCATGAGTTGTTGGCCAGGGAAGCCCCTGAGGTCCCATAAGCCATAAAGGCTATTGCTACTACTGTTGGTTATATGTATCTCATTAGATGGTGAGACCCTATTGCTGAAGATACCATACACTTTGACTGTAGGACATGGAGAAATTAAGCTGGGACTGACCTGGTTTCTAGCTTTCATAGTGCTGGAGTGGGCCATGCGGGTTGCTGGTGTAGAACAGTCATCAACATTCCTGATCAGCTATGGATACCAACATGCCAGGCAAGATGTGTCTGCTTGTGCAATAGTGGCTTGGCTATCACATGTAAGACCAACAACTTTCCATTTGGATTTAAGGTCTGCTCTGCAAGAGGGAATTCACACCTGGTACTGAAAGCCAGGCCAAAAATCTGTAGCTGGGGAGGTCATAGGTCCCAAAGAGAGGCAACTTCTATTGTTTTACTAGCTAGATGTGATGTGCCTGTCAACATGCATTTTGAACATTTGTGTTTACACCTGTAAATCACTGCTGTTGTTAGCCTCATAACCGCTAGTGAAGCCCCTGAGGACAAGCGACTGTTACTGTAGCACAGTGGCTTAATCATAGTCATAGATGAATGCCTATAGTTACTCCATCCCAGGCCCAGGGATTATTGTGGAAGACAGGGAAGAAAGAACTCAAGAGCTAGAGGAAGGGGTGGAGTGTTGTGTAGCCATTTCCTCACAGACTGAAGCAGTCTGCCCTTAAGGAGTTCTTTAAGAGAGAAGAAGGTAAACAGCTGAAAATAGCTTCAGCAAGTTCCTGAAATGGACCCAATTCACTAGGTCGCTGGCTCCCAATAGTAAATAAAAAGCCATCTGAGACTGGCCCTTAGATAAGCCAAGCTGAAGACGACTGAGACCAGAGCATGTGCCTGGAAGAAGCAGAAACTGGCAGAGCTGCCTGGGAGGGTAAAGTTTAAACTAGCCAAGTCCCTTTGCAAGGACATCCCCAATTCATTGAGATGCCCGCAGGCTGTGCAGTGTGCTCCAGGTTTCCAGCTTTTATGAGTTGTCACTCATGCTGGGGTGGGCTTTGGTGATGCAGCTGCATTTCAGTCATTTCTGCTCTTGTAAGCAACTACATCACCCATATTCTTGTAAGTAACCCTAATAAAAGTATTTTGTCGTTGCTATGACATTTAAGGCACCATTGCGCCAAAGGGGCCTGCCTTGCCAGGCCAATCATTACTGTCACCTTATCACTTTCATGCATTTTGTGACAGACATTTCCTAAGGAGATGAAATACACATATCTACTCACCCCAGAAAAAGAGCTCATGACAAACCAAAGTGCAGATACCTCCCAAGACCAACTTTAAGAACGAATTTGTTTTCTTAGGAGAGGAGACCCTTGTAAATGGACAGATGACTTACTTAAATGGTATTGTTCTATTTTGGTGGAATTTGGAATCAGTCAAGTTGGATATCTCTAAATTAACTTTCTTTTTTCATTTTAAAATATTTATTCTTTGAGAATTTTATACACGTTTTCAATACATTTTGATCGCATCCACCCCTTGCTACGTCCTCTACCTTTTGTGTATCTCTTCTCTTACATCCTCCACACCCCAGCTTTTTCTTCCCTTCCCTTCCCTTCCCTTCCCTCCCCTCCCCTCCCCTCCCCTCTCCTCTCCTCTCCTCTCCTCTCCTCTCTTCTCTTCTCTTCTCTCCTCATTTGTTTGTTTATTTACTTATTTATTTATCTACTTATTTATTTATCTACTTATTTATTTATTTATCTACTTATCTATCTATCTATCTATTTATAATCCTCTGAATCTAATTAGTGCTCCCATTATGCAAATGGGTGTAGGGCCATCCACTAGCACATGTATGATTCATCAGAGAACAAACCCCTGAAGGACACATTTTTCTCTCCTCTAATAGCCTTCAATGACCAATAGCATCCCAGATAGGGGGTGGGGTCTCATGAGGGCTTTCCCACCAGCTCATGCTGGACTATTGGCTAGCTTGATCTAGAACAGGTCTTATGCAGGTAACCACAGCTGCTGTGAGTTCACCAGCTCTGTCCTGACCAGAAGATACTATCTCCCAGCAGTCCCCATCTTCCAACTCTTAGAGATTTTTGGTGACACATTTTCTAAATGAAACGATGAGGTCCTGATCTTATTTCTTCTTGTTGGTTTGGCAGAATGCAAAAGGGAAGGATGAGGAGGAACTCCTTAGCAAAAAGAAACCAACTGTAGATAATTTAGAAGACTTTTTTCAGCTTATCCTGATGGTGCAGCCTTGGAAACAGGACCTGAGTTATGGCCAGACAATCACACGCTGAGGAGAACAGATATGTGTAGCCTGTGGAGCCAAATACTTCAGAAGAAATGCTGCTGGCATGATGGAAGGGACAGAGGAGGGAGGAAGAAAGGGTGTGGAGGTTCTCAGACTCCACAGGCAAGGGTTGGACAGGGAACGATGTTTGGCTGAGGAAGAGTTACCTTAAGGGTAGTAGACTAGCCAATGGTCTTATAGCCATGACAAAATGCCTGATGGTGCAACTTAAAGAAGGAAAGAAGGCTTTGTTTTGGCTCACAGTTTGATGGTCCAGTCCATCATGGTGGGGAAGGCATGGTGGCAGCTGGCTGCATCACATCCTCAGTCAGGAAGCAGAGAGAGATGAATACTAGTATTTTACCCACTTTCTTCTTTTTATTTAGCTCAAAACCCCAACCACTCAACTTAATAAAACTAATTTAGATAATCCCTCAGAGACATGTCCTGAGGTAACCTGATCTAGATAATCCTTCATAGGTTGCCAGAGGCTTGTCTCATAGTGACTCTGGATCTTGTCAAGTTGATAATATTATCATCCCAGATAGTTTATGTTGAGGAAGTACGTCTACTGAGTCATCAGCCACTAGGCTTCATCTTACATCTCATGTGGTGTACATGAGGATCCTTTGTCTTGTGGCTTCAGCTTGCTAAGTCAGCCTTGGTTTGATTCCATTGTCTTTGCACTGGGCTCCTAGTCATTTTTCAGTTTGCTAAGTAGGTTTTATCATGATTCCCTTCTGACTGATAACCTTGGTGGAGTCAGCCCATGCCTGATCATCTTCTCTTACTCCCTTTTACATTTCCGGTTCAGATTGTGCTGCTTAAAAATGTCACTCATCATAAGAAAGGGGTTTAGGGTAGAACGTGGAGATAGACACTCCAAAGCTTATTGTTGAAGCCACCTTCACAGATGATGCGTTTATAGTTCCCACTAGACTGCTATCTGCCTGGACAAATGTCATCTTAAAGAATTAATAGAATTAGAAAAGGTTTTCAGACCATCTTACTGTTTCTGTTTAATGCTTGCTTAGCTCTGAACTGAAGAAAGTGATCTTCTGGCTTTGTTGCTGCTCTTTTTTGGCTTGTCTGCTAAAGGTGGATCATGTCTGGGCTGCATTTCAAGAGCGACAGTCATCTCGTTTCACAGCTGGAACATGAAGTATGTGAACATCACATTTCTTCTGAGCTGCGTCTCATTGGGTTGTCTGTGTCTAAATCTTGCCTCCTCCAGGTTGCACTCCAGGTTGTCCTGACCTGTTTCCTCATTATACACTGAATTCTTCTTTTCTCTCCAAATGACTTGCTTCTGCCAGGCATACCTTAGGTGTCCTGTGGCTGTTCTGGAGAAGACTTGGCTGAAAAAAAAATTGTTCACTTGTCACATACCTTAGAAAAAATAAATATGATTTGTGAGTTTCTTCCAGGGGCAGGTTTGATTGGACTGGAATCAAATGCCTTTCAAACAAAATTCTGATTGGATAATTTCTTCTCTGAGAGACTTTGGCCAAAGTTAATGAGGAACAAGACTAACTTAAACAAAACACCAGGTTCATCTTCCTGGTAAATCTGCCATGTTGTCTGCTAGTGGTGTCCTGTTATTGGTTTTTCCCTCTCACTCCTCATCCTCTGTCCTCTTCCTTCCTCAACTCCACCAACGCATGCTCCCACTTTCTCTCATCTAGGGCAGCCACCCTAATGTCCTTAATGTCAGTTTCTCTGCCACCATGAATAGAGTATGCAGGCAGCTGAAGAAGTGAAACTGAGAAACTAAACTGACGAGAACAATTTTCTTCAAGGAGCTGGGGCCAGCAAATAACATAACCATGTTCAGAATTGTTTTGAAGGCATGTGACCCAGTGTAGCTGATGACAGATTGTGTACAGACTTCAGAAGCCAAGTGTCAAATGATCAGAGTGGGCTGGAGAGGAACCTGCAGAATGCGCCCTTCTCAAGGGTCAAGGAAAAAAAAATCACAAATGCATGTCAAAATCATTCTGATGATGGAATTATAATTTACTCATGTAAATACAACAGATGCCTGCAAGAGATTTTCAAGACAGACTAGGGCATACTTTCTGACCATATTCATAAGAACTCTGTCACAAGTTATTATTTCATTTCAGTTTTGTTGTTAGGTTTAAATCTGAAATTGGAGACCTAATTCAAAAATGGAAATAATAATGGCAAATAGCCTATGTTTTTTTAACTACTCTTGGAAGAACATTTTTTTCTCAAATTTTAGAATAAGAAAAAACCTTTAAGTGTATGCGCTACAGATTAAACAGGTAGATGGACCATTTCTCAATCAACTAATTACTGATCATGTTATCCATCCATATTATAAGCAGAAGCAAAGTCTGCCACGACCTGCACAGCCGGGAACCGAGAACTGGTGAGGGACGCTGAGGTTAAACAGTACTCTGGACACACTGTGATTCTTCATCCAAAAAGAGCTCCTTTATTGACTATCTCCCAGCCTTATATACCCTGCTACTTCCTACTCTCCATGGGGTCAGTATTGGTGTAAATATTAAGGCCATTCCACGTAGTTAAAAGGAGATTTATTTAAAGGTGTAACTTACAAATGAAGGGATAGGTAGATTGAGGGTTCTGTGAAAGACGCAGCAGCGTAGTCCGGCGATGTTCTCTGGAGAACTCTCCTCCGGCCACCTCTCGCATCTGGCTTCCAGTAGCAAGAGAGCGCCGCACGTCCTGCTCCCCGGTCTTGGGGGCCCTCCCTTCGCTCCGCCTTGTAGGCGTGACAGTTACCAAAGCCTCAATGGGGGTGGAACTTCCAGACCAAAGCTGGAATGGCTACCCACTACATCTCCCCCTTTTTGTCTAAATAAGAAGGTTCTAACTTAATACAAGACTATATACAAAGGAATGGTCATCAAACATTGTCCAGGAATAATGAGGGACAATGATCTAGATAAGATGGAACTACAATCAATGCGAACAATATCAAGCAAGAAACACATACTAAAATCCAGAGAAGTCTAGAGCGTAGGCAAATGGTATGTTACGAAGATCATTCCAAAGGGTGTCCTATCCTAAAGAACCTGAATCTAATACTTAATATGCTCTATCTAAGATATTATATATACTAAGTTGTAACATGCTGTGGGATGTTCTGTATGACAAATATGTTAATAAATAAAGCACTGATTGGCCAGTAGCCAGACAGGAAGTATAAGCAGGACTAACAGAGAGGAGAACTGAGGGACAGGAAGGTGGAGCGAGAGACTGACTGGAGCCGCCGCCAGGACAAGCAAGATGTAAGGTACCAGTAAGCCATGAGCCACGTGGCAAAGTATAGATTAATAGAAATGGGCTAAATATAAGAGTAAGAGCTAGACAATGATAGGCCTGAGCTAATGGCCAAGCAGTTTAAATAATAAAAGAGTCTGTGTGTTTATTTTGTAAGTGGGCTCTGGGACTGGTGGGACTTTGTAGCTGGAGATTGGTGGGACTTGGGAGCTGGAGAGAAGCTCTCCAGCAACAGGTCAGGGCACGATTCTCAGGTTCCCATCTGCATCCCAGCAGCTCAGCCAAACAGGAAGACCTCAAGCAGAGAGCTGATTCTTGAAACAATGTTCCAGCAATAGCTATATCTAAACATTCTGTGACTTACTGACCACAGGAAAAGAGGAAGGACAAAAGGGCACCTTAGGGCAACTTAGTGCAAGCAAACAGGCTTATGCACAAGGCCTGTTCAGCGTCTGCTGCCAACAAAAGTCAACCACTTAGAGGGAGCTATTGCATATAGTAGAGTGAGGATTAAAATAGATCAAATGTGTTGACCACAGGTTTATGAGATACATGGGGACCCTATGAGATACACAGGGACCTTAGGTTGCTCTCCAGAACTAATGTCAAAAAGATCTGGGTGTAGTGGCCTGTGCTTGGAATCCCAGTGCTGTAGCAAAGGGGTTAACAGAACTCTAAGACTTCCAGCCTTTTAGTGAGCTCCAGTTCAGTGAGGGACCCTGTCTCAAAAACCAAGATCAGGCATCTGACATTTCTAGTATCCTGAAGTCTCTATTGCAGTGTAGACTTCATCTTTGTGTCTTCCCATACTGGTCTCTCAGGGCCTCCTTGCAGGGACTCCAATACAGCCACAGATTTCCTGGTCTCAGCTGCTGTGTTGGTTTGAATGAAAAATGTCCCCCATAGGCTAATTTATTTGAACATTTGCTTGGGGAGGTGATGGAATTTTGAAGACACAGAGCCTTGCTAGTTAAAGTACATCTATTCTATCACAGTGACAAAATGGTAACTCTGGTGATTTGAATGAGAATGACCCTCGCATGCTCATATGTTTGAGTACTTGGTCTCCATTTAGTGAAACTGTTTGGAAAGGATTAGGAGGTATGGCCTTGTTGGAGAAAATGTGTCGCTGTAGGCAGATTTGAGGTTTCAAAAGGCTCCCACCATTAATAGCGTATTCTTTCTCTGACTCCTACTTGTGGATCAAGATGTGAACTCTTAGCTGTTCTTGCCAATATGCCTTTCCTCTACCATCACTGATGCTAATCCCCTGAGACTGTAGATCTAATTAAACACTTTCTTTTTATAAGTCACCTTGGTCATCATGTTTTGCACAGCCATAGAAAAGTAACTAACACAGAAGTTGATACCAGGAGATATGGGTTCCTTATGCTGAAGAACTTAACCATACTGTTTTTTGTTTTTTTTTTTTTTTTTTTTTTTGAGGAATGTTCTTGAGCCTATGGGACCAGGAAGTAGAATGTGGTAGCTTGAGTGAAAATTTCTCCTGTGGGCTCATGTATTTGAACACTTACAGATGTTTTCCAGTTAAGGCTCCATTTGTGGAGGAAATATACAACTGTGTGCAGGCTTTCAGTATTTATAAGCCTCTCTTAATTTTCAGTTTCCTCTGTGATTTCCATGTGTCATTGGAGGTGTGATCTCTCAGCTGCTGGTTCTGTCCTCTGCTACCAGTCTTCTTCACCATTATAGACTCTCCCTCTCGAATCACAAATCAAAATAAACTCTTTCTTCCATAAGTTCCATTTGGTCATGCTGTTTTATTATAGCAAAGAAAAGTAACTAACAAAGCTATTTTCTGAAACCGTGAAGCAGGACTCCAAAACCCATCACTCTTGAATCTTCTATGCCTGCAAAACCAGTACCATGTGGATGCTGCTGCGGAGTTCTGTTGCTGGGTTAAGACACAGCCTGCCTCATTTGGATCACAGCTGTGTTTGATTCTGTGCGTTGGCCCTGGTACAACCTTCTGAGGCAGTTGCCTTGAGAAGCAGGGATCCCTGTTACTTGAGGCTTTCTTCCTTCAAATGAAAACGTGTCTTCACAAGATACAGTTTTGAGGGTGGCCTTCTACCCTCAGGAAATGTTTTCTATTGTCCCAGTGTGGCACAGGTGTCTCTTCAGTGGTGCTGATTTCTTTAACTTATTAAGGTTTCTTTCTCATCCCAAATATTATCCTAAATGTACAGTTGCTTTCTCAGCCTAGCATCTCAAGCTGGATGCTCTTCTGCCTTGAGATGCTAAAGACATTAGTCCAGTATATTTAAACTCATCTTCAATCAAGTTTTCAGGATATGTGCAGAGTGAAGCAAGAGCCCTGACCATCTCACACAAATGGTACCTATCCCTTTTCTCAGTCTTTGCTTTCTTCCAAATCCTCATGATCTGGTCCCCACTGTCTGCCTTTCTCTCAGCATTCTTGTCTTCCAAGATCTCACTAGAAGGACCCAATAAGCTCTGCTTAGGACACTAGGGGCTTTCATAGTCACCAATTCCAAATTCTTTTAATAGTCCACTCACAAAACAGTTCCAAAGGCCTAAGAACCACATGATAAGGTTGATCACAGAAACAGTCTCACCTCTCCATACCATTTTCTGTCTTAGTTTCTTTATCTGTTGCAGTGATTAAGTGCTCTGATGAAATCAACTTAAGGAAAAAAAAAAGGTGTGTTTTGGCTTATATTTCAAGAGCATAGTCCATCAAAGCAGCAGGATCCTGAGGCTGGTGGTCCCATCATGCCCACAATCAATGAGCCAGTGTTGATTGGTGTGTGTCCTATATCGATTCATTCCTGGTCTAAGTCAAGCCGTTGGTTTGAAGCATCTTACAGGGACTATTCATTGTTCTTTTTAAAAATAAGATTTATTTGTTTTATGTGAGGAGGTGTTTTGCCTGCATGTATGTAATGTTCACCATGTGCCTGCCTGGTGCTCACTTAGAATGTTGGATTCCCTAGAACTGGAATTACGTATAGTTATGAGATATCATTAGGGTGCTGGGAGATAAAATTAGTTCCTCTACAAAACAGCAAGAGCCATCTTAAACACTGAACCTTCTCTATAACCCTATTAATTGTACCTTTTTTTCCTGTTACATTGTTATTCTGCTGATCTGTTGCATTCTACATGGAGTCTACTTACTCCTATGTAGCATTCCCTTGTTGGATAATTGTCCTTGTGATACCACCCCAAAAGTCCAAGATGACCTCATCCTAGAGTGGACATGGCAAAGGCAAAAACTATTCCACCAGTCTCAGAGGACTGACTTGAATTTCTATCCTTCTCTGAATTCATTAAGCTTTATGTAGAAGATATTGAGCAACAGAAAGGATCAAGAGACTGAATAATATACAAGTGACTGATGTTCAAATCACCTATACTAAAAGGTGTACATCAATTCAGTCATTCCAGGAAGCTAAGTCACACTTCTGCCTCATTGTTCCATCATGGCCCAAGTGTAATCAAATCCTCATGGGCTCCACACCTGTGGCCAGGGCTTGATCAAAGTTCAACAGCATCTCTTGTTTTTCCTCCATCCACTGCTGTGGGATGTTCTATATGGCAAATGTGTTGCTAATAAAACACTGATTGGCCTGTGGCTAGGCAGGAAGTATAGGCGGGGCTAACAGAGAGAATAAAAAGAACAGGAAGGCAGAAGGAGTCACTGCCTGCCAGCCAGCCGCCAGGACAAGCAGCATGTAAAGATGCCGGTAAGCCACGAGCCATGTGGCAAGGTATAGATTTAGAGAAATGGATTGATATAAGATATAAGGACAGTTAGCAAGAAGCCTGCCACGGCCATACAGTTTGTAAGCAATGTAAGTCTCTATGTTTACTTGGTTGGGTCTGAGTGGCTGTGGGACTGGCAGGTGAAAGAGATTTATCCTGACTGTGGGCCGGGCAGGAAAACTCTAGCAACAAATGGCGCCAGAACGTGGGGCAGGAATTTCCACTTAAAACCTGAGAAAAGATTCTAAAACGGAGCTAAAAACAGCTTCCTAATTATCTCTCTCGAATGAGCGGCAGCTTGCCGGTTTGAGCTACTTGTGGGTTCCTGGCCTGTGCGCTCGACCTGCAGTGTGGCGGGAATGAGGCCTCTGCAAGTGGCACATTGGGCTGCGTGGTGGATTTAGCCTTTCCTAGTACAAAACAAAAAGAAGAGATTTCTGGGCTAAACGCTGCTTTGATAGAAGCATAGACCCACGAAGGCTCCCAGAGCTGAGGGTAAATGTATCACCGCCATGTTGGGAAGCTGAGGTGGGAGGAGCCAGCAGCCACAGCACCTTTCAGTCTTAGAATGCTGCAGTTTAAAACAATTGATTCACAATAAAACAGATTCAGATGGAACAAGACTTTAAATGCTTTAAAATGTGTGTAAAATGTACGTAGGCTTCAAAGAGAGATAAAAAGGAATATATACAGTTATATAAAGAAATAGATAGTTTTGAAAAATGAAGTCTTTAAAGAGACAGTAAAGGTAGTATAAAATATAAGCCACGTAAAGATGGATATCACACAGAGAATCTGCATTGTGTTGTCTTTGGAATTCTTAACTGCAGAGAGATATTTGATTGTAAAGGAAGCTGAGTTAAACCAATATGTATATTTTAAAGATACCTTGACTTCAAAATTTGGATGTAAAGATATGTTGCTTTGGAAAGGAAGCTCTGATTTTGTTTCCACAGAAAGCCAGAGGCTATGGATTTGTTGCAGATTAAGATACATCAGGTTTGACCAACCAAGACCACCTGAAAGGTCTCCGATGACACCATGGCCCAGATGATCCAACATCCAGAACCGTTTCAAGGCAACTGACTCAGATGATACACCCTCACGGACTACTGCATCATCCTAAAATTTTCTTTGTGTCCCCATAAGATACAGCGCCCCCCTCCAGCAGGAAGCAGTAAGAGAAGCTACGCCCAAATTCCCAAATTATATGTAATTTACTTTGTTAAGGTTAAAACCTTCCTTTTTGGAAAAAAAAAAAAAGGGGGGGGAAGTGCTGTGGGATGTTCTATATGGCAAATGTGTTGCTAATAAAACACTGATTGGCCTGTGGCTAGGCAGGAAGTATAGGCGGGGCTAACAGAGAGAATAAAAAGAACAGGAAGGCAGAAGGAGTCACTGCCTGCCAGCCAGCCGCCAGGACAAGCAGCATGTAAAGATGCCGGTAAGCCACGAGCCATGTGGCAAGGTATAGATTTAGAGAAATGGATTGATATAAGATATAAGGACAGTTAGCAAGAAGCCTGCCACGGCCATACAGTTTGTAAGCAATGTAAGTCTCTATGTTTACTTGGTTGGGTCTGAGTGGCTGTGGGACTGGCAGGTGAAAGAGATTTATCCTGACCGTGGGCCGGGCAGGAAAACTCTAGCTACAATCCACCATCTTCTCCAGTTCAGGAATTACCCCAGAAAGTCAAGTGTGGTCCCCAAACGGATCATATGAGATGCTTTACTTCTGCCTAGCTCACTTCCCTGTCCTCATGCCAACCTCCTGTCAGTGTGACTTGGATCCTTCCCTTGGTCTCTCCTTTTTTATCTCAATGCTTTCTCCTGCCCCAGTCTTCCTTTGAGTCTCTGCCAAGCTCAAGGGCTGGTGGCCAACTCCCTTGCTACAGAAATTTATGACTAAACAGATTGTTTGTTCTTAGTTACATGGTCTTTACTTATTTCCAAAGTTCTTAGCAATAAAGAATAAAGGGCAATCTCACTAATTAAGAATAATGAGCATATGGGTGTGAAGGAGGAGGAAGTTCTGAGAAGGGTAAAGAAGAAAAGGTTAGTCTGATTTAGTGCAAAGGTTAAATAAAGAAAAATTTTAGTTGTAATTTTTTGAAACACCAAGTTACTTTTCTTCCGGTGCATTGTCTTGTACTTGACAGACAACTAATACATTTTTGTTGAATGAATGGGGACACTGGGAATTGCTCTTCCTGCCTCTAATTGGTCACAACAGATCCTTAGAGCGCCTGTCATCTGATTCTGTCACCGAGTTGGTCACATGTTCTTGTGGCAGAGCTATGATTAGTAACATTGTGGTTAATGTTTGTTCTTTCCAGTTCTCTTTGGGTGCCCAGGTGGGCTTTGACTGTTACAGGAGCTTTTGTCTTTAAAAGTTACTATTCATGTAAATACATTACTTTGGTATGGAATTCTAAAAACTTAAAAATTTTTAACTGTTACTACACTGGTGCTGGAGAGATCATTTAGTGGCTAAGAGGGCATACTGCTCTTCCAGAGGACCCATGTTTGGTTCTCAACACACACACACACACACACACACACACACACACACACACACACACACACACAAAAAATCAGGCCCTTACAACTCCTTCTGATTCCAGATCTAGGGCTCTTGACTTTTTCTTCTGGCCTCCACAGGCACTGGGATCATGGGCACAAAGCCCTACACAGATATTCATACATACATACAATTAAAATTAATTATAAATATTTTTTATAAAAGTTACTGCTTTCAGCCGGGAGATCAATTACTGGGCAAAATATTTGGTGGGCAGCTGTGAGGACCTGAGTTTGAATCTTCAAAATCCACATAAAAGATGGGGGTAGTAGCATGAATCTGTAATCCCGGGACTCATGATGGAGAGAAGGAAGCACCAGACAGGAGAATCCCAGAAGTTAATAGGTCATTTAGTCTAGTATACACAACAGTGAACTAGAAAAAGGTGGAAGGCAACAATTTAGACCCGAATTGTTCTCTGACCTCCATGCCCACACTGGGGCAGACGCATGCCCACATTCATACACATGAACACACACACACACACACACACACACACAAAGATGAAAAAGTTACTAATTTCTGTTAGATTCCTTGTACTCAAGAGAAAGACCCTATATATTTGCAAGGGGGAAAATGATTAATAGTATTTTGTTTCTAAAAAATTGTGCCAGTAATATTTCCAAATTGTAGAAGTTCTCATACTGAGATTTACAAAATACACAATATACAGAGATCCACCCGGCTCTGCCTCCCGAGAGCTGGGATTAAAGGGGTGCATCACCACTGTCCAGCTCAGATGTGTTTCTTATTGTTCTCTACCTGAGTTTTTGAGACAGGGTGTCTAACTGAACCTGGAGCTTACAGGTTTTGCTAGACTGGCCACACAACAAGCCCCAAGGCTCCTGCTGTCTCTGCCTCCCCAGCAGTGGGGCTACAGGCTTTTCATGGGGGTGCTGGGTAATGGGATCCATGTTCTCATGCTTGCATAAAATTACCTACTGACTAAGCCATCTCCCCAGCCTAGCTATTCTGGCTTTGGTCCATTCTGTCTGTGGTTTACTCTCAGGACACTCTCAACCTAACTCTCTCCCATAGCTTGTCCAGATGATGATTTTGTTCCTATTTCCTGGGATCTGATTAACCTTTGCCTCCATCAGTGGGCCGAGAGTTACATCTGCTTTTGTTTGTGATTTAGATCTATGCTCAGCGGCGAGTGGGTAAATCATTACTGAATTAATGGAATGAAAGTATTGCAATCATCAAATTACTTAGCTATTTTCACATCTCTTTCCTCATTAGTCGATACTCATTCCTCAAAAGCTGGGGTTGAGCCTGACACACACTGGACACTTAATAAATGCCCACTGTTGAAATGAACAGGCTGTGTCTGTTTGGAGTCACTATAGTGTCCCAGTAGGGGGTGTGAACTGACAAAGTGTCAGTGGACCTGATGCAGGAATTACATCAGTGAGTCAGTGAGGAATTAGAAAGGAAGAGTGGCTCCACTTGGAGAAAATGTGTGGTCAAGTAATAGTCTAATTCTGTGGGCAGTGACATGTACTTATGGTCATCTAAGATTGTTGACTAGTTGGTTAGCTAAGGAACTGGAGAATGTTCTTTAGGATGCAGTAGAAAGGGGACTGGGAAGTGGCTCCCAGTGTAAAGTGCTTGTTATGCAGAACATGAGGGTCTGAGTGTGAATCCACACACCCATGTACAAAGCTGGACATAGTGGCATATGCCTAAAATTCAAGTGTTGAAGAGACAGGCAATCGCTGGGGTTCCCTAAACAGCCAGTCCAGCCGAATCGGTGAGCTCTAGGTTCAGTGAGACTCTAAAAATAGGGTAGGGAGCTGGAGAATACATTCCATCCCATGTTTATCTTGCCTTCCTGGTTTGCTTTCTAGATTTCAGTATTTCACCTAGAATGAAGATTTTAGCATAAAAGCTTTCTAAAATTTCTAACCTTAACATTCACTGTGCCATTTTAAATGAGACAGGATGCAACATTTTATTTATAATAAAACTTTTATTTTATTATTGATTTTACTCATTCTTGAAGGTTGTTATTCATTATTCTAAATAAACTTCAAAAAGAGTATTGAGAGCACAGAATGTGGTTTAACTGAAATAAGGCAAATCAAATTGAAACACAACAAAATTCTATACATAGTGGGCTAGTCATGGCTTAAATGATAAAGAGCTTGGTACACAAGCATGCTGTCTGAGTCTGAGCTTGGGTCCCCAGCATGCATGTATAAAGCTGTCTTGGTGGCACATGCTTGTAATCTTAGTGCTGGGGAGACAGAGACATGAGGATCCCTGGTGCTCCCTGGACAGCTAGTCTCAGTTTAGTGAGAGGCTCAGCTCTTGGACTTACTGTCTGCCTTCTTTGAGAATTTATTACTCTGGCTGTCAATCTGCTTTTTTCCTCTAAGAAAAGATGATGGTGGTATCTGCATCATATCGTTATATTTTCATAAATATTATAAAAATTAATCAGAGCAGAGGAGGGCATGAAGGAGACCCTGTTCCCCTCCTGGTACTGTTGCACACAGTGGGTGTATTAGTTTCTCCTTTCAGTACTGCACCTAAGCATCAGAAAAAGGCAATACAGGAAGGTCTGTTTGGGCTCACTGTTCAAGGACACAGTCTATCATGGTGGGACAGCATGGTGGCAGGGGTGAGAGGCAGCTGGTTACATTACATCTACAGTCAAGAAGCATAGAGAGATGCATGCTGGTAGTCAGCCAACTTCCTTCTTCCCATGCAGTTTAGGACCCAGCCCATGGTGTTGCCCGCTGTCAGGGTAGGCCTTTCCACTTCAGTTCACCTAATCCGTCCCCCTCCCCCCACAGCTGTGTTTCCATGGTGATGCTAAATCCTGTCAAGTTGACAGTATTAACCATCACAGTAGGTGCTTAATCAATGCAAGGCCCTCACCTTCCACAGCACTCCATAAGCTTTGTGAAGTAAATGACTCCTTTTCTCCTCTGGAAATAACCATACTTCACAGAAACAGCGGTTTTCAGAGTGGGAGCTTAATAGAGGCTCATGGTTGGAGTGAATAACTGCTCAATGCTGAGAAGCAAAACAGAATTGAAGAATGCTTTCTTTGGGTCAGGGAGTTAGGTTAGATGAGGAATAAGCCAATAAAATGCAAATGCCATTACTGAAGACGGGTGACCTCACGAGCAGGGTGAAGTGCACCCAGAGTTGTGTTCTCAAGATTGACTGAAAAACTATTACCCCTTAAAATGCTTCTCCTCTGGCTCCTCTCTCAAGTCAGCAGAGCTGTAAAAGTGTGGTGCATTATTTCCTGGTAAGCCACAATGGAAATGCTGTGGAATTGCACAGAAGAACATTAAGGATTCATCATAGTTTATTCCATTACAATAAACACCTAGAAAGCCATAATGGTGTGTCATCTATTATGTAGTACCATCGACCTTTTTAGATGTTACACAGTCTCCAGAGGCTTGCTAATGGCAGAGAGGTTATACACTCTTTACACAATCATGTTTAACCGTGTCTGAAAGAGTGAGATCTTCTAGGGTACATAAGTGCTTTGGTTCTGTTTGTGTCTTTGTGTGTGTGTGTGTGTGTGTGTGGGTGTGTGTGTGTGTGTGTGTTTATGTGTGTGTGTGTATTGTATATACATGTTCATAAAGGTGTATGCACATGGGTGAACGAATATACATGTGGAAGCTAAAGGCCAATATGCAGTGTCTCCTTTGATTATCCGTTTCCTTGTTTTGAGACAGGGTCTCTCACTAAATCTGGAGCTTTGACCAGGCTAGGCTGGCCATCCAACCTCCAGAGGTCTTCTGGTCTCTGCCACTTTAGTGCTGGGGTTACAGATGGGCATTGCTGCACCCGGCTTTTCCACGGGTGTTGGATTCTGAAGTCAGCTTCTCATACCTGCTCGACATGAGCTGGGTACCCAACCCCAGTGATCTGGTTCTGTCTTCTCTGAGGGAATTATCAAAAGTACAGCAGAAGGATTCTGGGGTCCTCTTTTTCAGGATAGATGACAATCTATAAATAGTCTTTGTTTGAATTCAGTTTTTAAGACATTGTATTTAAGCTCATGTATGATAGCATGTGTATGTGCCCATCTAGACTGAGACTTTCAAATTAACAAGCCAAACAAAACGTAAGGTGGAAAATGGCTATGCAAATTGCAAAAATCACTATTAACGTCCCTGTTAAGTTTTATATTGTTTTGTTTAAACTAGGTCATGAGCCAAATTTATTGCTTAGCAACTCATAGAAAATAAGCATGCACACATTAAAAAGGGGTAGATAAGGAACCTTAAATGGGGGGAGAGACGGGGAAGAGGAGAGGGAGAGGACACTTTGACTGGGATATAGACACAAAACAAAAAATAAACAACAACAACAACACAGAAACCTTAAACAATTCTTACAGTGAGTCTAAAGTGAACGTGTTATTTCATTTATATGAAAGTAATGGCTTCCTCTTCTTGCCAGCCCCATCTTCTTAATTCCTCTTCATTATTTGGTTTTATTTATTTTCTCTCTGCCACCATTAAATCACCCTTTTGTCCCTCTCTCTGAGTTTTATGCACTTCTTATTTGACAAAGGGATAACTGAAGTTTTTAAAAAAACAACACAGCAGAGCTGAAGAGATTAGTCAATAAAGTGCTTGCTGCATAGAACCAGGACCTGAGTTTGATCCCCAGAACTCAGGTGAAAAAAACTAAGCATGTTGGCAGTAGTGGCATGACTGGACAATGGTGGTATGGTTGTTATAAGAATAACCAACAGCTTACTGCATCTTGGCTTTGAGGGCTGTTCCACACAGGAGGTAATTCGTATTTTCTTCTATAAACCTATTCAAAAGCCTGTGGCTTTGGAGATCTTAGGCCCGAGGGTCTCACTAAATGGATATGACATACTTATCAAAATAAATTGCAGTACCTTTAACTGAGAGTGTTCTCCTATTAAATGGAGAATGCTAACTAATCCAAGATAAAATTGAAGGTGCATGAGATGTTTATCTCATACCATTTGCATGTGGTTGATTCACTGTTTAAGTAACACTTGTTAGTAACTATAGCCATTTCCCACAGCTTATAGCAGGGCATGGTGGAACCAGATTCTGACCACATGCATATAGACCTAGAGTTTTGAGCATTCTTAGTCCTGGGTAGAAGAGAGGAAACAAAATCCTGAAGGCAGCACCCATCTTTTTTTTTTTTTTTGCCTTATCTTTGACTCCATGCAGACTTTATCCCAGAAATTAGCCAATCACAACACATATTTCATAAGATTACAGTTGGAATTCAATGCAATGCATGCAAGCATGTAGAGGAGAGACTGAATGCTTGTTAGTAGTCTTGGAATGAATTAAAGTAACTTGGGCAATAATAGAACACTAGAAGGGTTTCCCTTGATAATGGGATTTTTTTTCTTAGATGCATCTTTAGGAGATACCTGGCCAATCAGTGAAGGAGACAGACCACTTCTCACTTTAACTTCTTGCTCTCCACTCAAATTGAAACACATCACAGGTGCTTGAAAATCCCCTTCCATATCCAGTTATCTTTAGCTTTACAAAAGAGGAAACTAAGTGTTTTGTCAGGTCATAAATATAAAGACTAGTTTGGCAATGGTCAGCAGATATATTAATTGTTTGGCTGAATACAACATATATAGCTTAAAAAGTCCAATGGACATGGCCTAAGGGGAGCAGTTCAGTGAGCCGGGGCTGAAGTTCAAGGTGGTGTCTCACTGCAGGGAGCAATTGGTGGAACAAAGTCAAAGACCACCAGAGTCTCCTCTAGTTCTTCCAGAGTCATTAAGAGCTCAGGCAAGTGACAGCTTCCTCCCTGGGGGTTCCAGCAGGATGCTTTCTCATTAAAGCTGAAGTAAGGGCACTCAGTGGAGGGAAGGTTTTGTGGAAGGCTTCAATTAAATCTCAGTGGCTTACAACAATGTATTTAATTTCCTCTTCCTAGAACCGAGTAAAGAATGACACCCCAGAGTGCCACAAGTATTCTAAGACATGAGGAGCCTGTGAAATAAACTGAAAAACGGGGAAAGCATGTAAGAACAGATATCAACTTCACTCATATTTTAAAGTTTTTCAGATTGGCTCTATTCCCATCTAGAATTTGCAGTTAATCCCAGAGAAAGCTGAAGAATGTGCTGAGAGAAAAAATACTTACAAGACATTTCATACTTGTCACGATGAACATATGGCCGTGTTTGTTGTATGACTCTGTAGCTCCAATAGTTTTGTCACCCAAGACCATGTTCCCCGCATCACTGTTGTGGCTGATGTTCTGATCCACACCTTAGGAGAATTCTATTTGTTTGTATCTTCCATGAGTTTTGTACTAACCGTTCACTAGAGAAACATCCTGTCGGTCCACATTAGCCAAATACACCTGAATGTCTCCCTTTTGTGTCTGCCCTTTGCCCAGACCTTTTCCTTAGTGGAGCTTCCTGTCCTTCTGATACTGAAGGGCTGATGTAGAATGCGAAAAATGTCCTAGTATGTGATGGCTATTGCAGAGCATAATTGAAGTATGGTATCTGCTAGAGATGGAAAAATGTTTTAATATTTTCTTTATTAGGATTTATGAGAATAACTTTGAAACTTGCAATGGACAATGTACCCCCTATCCATTTATTTCTCATCTTCTTTCTTTGTTCTCACGGTTCTTCATAAAATGCCACATATTAATTGGCAGTGTTTTTCTTAGAGAATTTGAATTTTATCTTTCTGTGACAGAGAAAGCTAGGTATATCAGAACATACTTGGTATCCCAGCTCCTCCGGAGTCTAAGGCAGGAGGATTTTAAGTTTTGGACTGGCCTGGGTACCTAACAGAAGCATATCATAGAAATGAAATAAATAGCACATGAAAGAAGTTGATTAGACAAAGCGCTGTTAGCAACCTGGTTTTGGTTTTGCGCTACATTAGATGATGGATGAGCTTGCACACACATAGAAAAAGATATTGTATTCCTAAATTGCTGTTCAATTGCAATTTTGTATGGGAATAAAAGAGATTAGGTTCAGAAAATTAGATGTTGAGTGGATCAACTTACACATATAACCAAACTGATAACATATAAATCGATGATACAGTCTCATCTGAAGATTCAGGATAATTGTGCTTAAAAATGAGTCCTGCATAATTTCTGTGACAGTTTAGTCACTCTCCATGGTTACTGCCTAATACCTATGAGGAGTGGTCACTGAACATGGGTCCCTGTGCATGCATATAAAATTACACGTGTGGGCCAGTGAAGTGGCTCAACAGGTAACAGTGTGAACTGCACATGCCTAACAGCCTGAGTTCCATTCTTAGACCTACAGAGAAAGGAGAGAATCAGCTCTTCTAGAAAACTGACCTCTAGACATGCACCGTGGCAGGTGCACACATGTGTGTGCCCTCACACACATAAGTAGTAAGTAAAATAGTTTTTAAATCCCACACGAACATATTTTACATCCTGTTTGAGGACTGAAATAAAAGTATGTAGAAAAAAGATAAGACGTAATATATTTTCTGAAACTTGTGAACAAATATAGTTATACCTCATGTTTTAAAAAAAGTAATTGTGTGATTACAGAGTATCATTATACATCTATCCCTCTGTTTACATTGGGAGACAATTTCAGGTCCCCATGCAATACCCAAATCCAGGACCCTTGAATTGCCTTATATAGCATGACGTTGTATTTGGGTGTAACCTGCATACATTGTCCCATATGCTTTAAATTGTCTAGATTATTTGTAATACCCAATACAATGTAAATGCTGTGCAAAAATTGTTACATTATGTTGCTTATACATCTGGTGAAGATATAATGGTTTTGGCCATTTGATGTCTTCAGTTTCTCTCTTCAGTGAGTTAGAGGTAAGACTTTTTAAAAATGAAGATGAAGCCCCTGTGTTTGATGTATAAATGTTTGGATTTGTAGTATCCTTGTACTGGTTGGGTTTTGCCAACTTGACATAAACCTAGCTATATCTGGGAAGAAGGGATCTTAATTGAGAAAATGCACCTGAGATTGGCCTGTGGGAAAGTCTGTGGGTATTATATATGATTGGTATGTGAAGGCCCATCCCACTGTAGCAGCGCTGCCCCTGGCAAGTGGTCCTGAGTGTATGTGAGCAAGCAAAGGGGAGCAAGCAGTAAGGAGTGCTGTTCCATGGTCTCTGCTTCAGCTCCTGGCTTCAGGTTCCTGCCTTAGATTCCTGACCTGACTTCCTTCAGTGATGGCCTGTGATGTGGAAATGTAAACCAAATGAATCTGTGGCTCCCCGTTGCTTTTGGTCATTGTGTTATTGTGGTAATAAAAACTCAGTTAAGACAGTCTCTTTGGTGATGGTTTCCTTTTGGAGTATGGAATGTCCTTCCCTGTCCCTTTTGATGAGTTTGGCTTAAAGTTTATTTTGTCAGGTGTCAGGATACCCATGAATGTCTTTGCTCCAGTCGCTTAGAAGACCTTCCCTCTCACATTTCCCCTAAGGTGGTGTCTATTTTTGATGTGGTGAGATGTGATTCTCAGGGCATGTGAAAAGATGAATCTTATTTTCTAACAGTCTGTTAATCTGTGACTTTACTGGAGAAGTGAAACCATTAATATTGAGAGTTACTGAACAACTTTTATTAATTCCTGTTATTTTGTTGTGATGGTATTGTTTTCTTAGAGCTCTTGGATATCTGTTCCGGGATTATGTATTTCTTGGGTGTGTTTAACCTTCTCTTTGAATTGAAGTAGTCCTTTTAATGTCCACTGTAGAGCTGGTTTTGTGGGCAAAAATTCCTTGAATCTGGTTTTATCATAGACATTTTTCTCCTTCAACTGTGACTCATAGCTTTGCTTGGGTATAATAGTTTGGGATGGCATTTGTGGGTTTTTAGAAATTGTAGAGCATCATTCTTGACCCTTCTGGCTTTCAGAGCCTCCATTGAGAAGCCACGTGTTATTCTGATGAACCTGCTTTAGTATGTGACTGGGTCTTTTTCTCCTGCCTCTTTCAATATTCTTTCTTTATTCTGTTCATTTAATGTTTTAATTATTCTGTTATATAGGGAGTTTCTTTTCTGGTCCTGTGACTTTGGTGTTCTCTATGCCTGTTAGACCTTGATAGGCTTCTCTTTTCTTAGATTTGGGAAATTTTCTTCAATGATTTTGTTGGAAATACTTTCTGTGCCTTTGACCTTGGCTTATTCTTCCTCTAAATCTATTATTCATAGATTTGGTCTTATTGCAGTGTCTCAGATTTTCCTGTGTGTTCTATTCCTCTTTTTAAGTATATTTAATATTTTTTGAATGAGTGATCCATTTCTTCTACCTTGTCTTTGAAACCTGATATTCTCTCTTCAACTTGATCCCAAAGTTGGTGACACTTTCCTTCGAGCTTTTCGTTTAACTTCCTGAGTTTTCATTTGGTTTTTATCTCATTTTGACTTTTCTTTAGAGATTTCATCTCTTTATTACATTCCATCTTCATATCATGGATTGTTTTCATTATTTTATTCAATTTTGTATTTTTGCAGTCCTCTTTCAAGGCATTTGTCCACATCCTCTCTGAATTTCTTAAACATATTTATAGTTATAATGTATGGTTTAAAATTATTGTTTTATGCATTAGTTATGTTGGTTTTCTCAAGGAACATTACAATGGGGATATTAGTTTCTGGAGGAGACATTTTGTCTTGTTTATTCATGATGTGTGTGTGTGTGTGTGTGTGTGTGTGTGTGTGTGTGTCTGTGTGTGTGTGTGTGTGCATTAGTGGGACCTAGGCATCTGGAATCTGGTCATTGATAGTGTTTATTAATGTGAATATCTGGTCTCACCCTTGTTGAATGTATGTGTGTATCTTTGTTTGTTAATCACACAACCAGTGAGGTTGTGGCCCAGCTGAATGGTGCTGGATATTCTGTCTTGGGGCTACTCTGTGTTAGTGAATGGGGTGTCAGAAGTTATCTCAGTATTTCTAGTGATAGGTACAACTTCTGAGCCTAGGAGCAAACTTTCTACAGGTTTAGAAGATTCTTTCTGCCAATCCTCTGAAGTTTGTAGGGACTTACTTCTGATTTTAGTGTCAATGCTTTGAGTCTTTCCCCACTTAATATAGGTTTGGCTATAGTTCTGTGTTTGTTGAGACATATTCCTTCTATTCTTAGTTTCTTGGGTCTTTCATAGTAAAATTATGTTTAATTTTCTCAAGTCTTTTCTGAATCTGTTGAGATTGTAATGTGATTCCCATCATTGAGTCTGTTTATATGATATATTACATTTATTGATCTGTGTCTATTAAACCATCTCTGTATCGCTAGAATGAAGATGACTTGACCATGATGAAATCTTTCTTGATGTGTTACAGAACTCTTCTTATAAATGTTTTATTGAGAATTTTTATACCTGTGTTTACCAGGGAGCAAACGGACCTACAGGTTTCTTTTTTGTTCTGTGTTCACCTGTTTATTTTTACTTTTGTGTTCCTTTCTTTCCTAATTTTTGGACTTATTTGAGAAGCATTGATGTCAGCTGTTCTTTAAAGGCCGGGTAGAATCTAGCAAGTAAATCCATATAAGCATTGATGTATTTTAGCTAGGAGATTAAAAAATATTGCTTCAATCTTGTTTGTTATAGATTTATATAAGTTGCTTATCTCATCTTGGTTTAGTGTTGGTAGGTCATACTGACAACATTATTCTTAACTGCCTTATAATATTGCAGTGTTTAGATGGACTGAAATCTGTTAAACCATTTCCTTACTCATAGGTACTTAGAGATAATTTCTTACTACAAATGATACATTTAACACATTAAGATTTCTTTTCTTGAACATTGTGGGTTATATGTCTATGAAAATTTGCCAACACCAAAATTTTGGCATCAAAGGAGATGCAAATTTTATTTTATTCATTAGCACCTGTAAAAAATATTTTAAGATTTATTTTTTAATGATATGTTTATGTGCAGATGTTCTTGGAGTCCATAAGGTGATCCGATTCCTTGGAGTTACAGTGGTTGTGAGCTGCCTGATGTGAGTGCTGGGATGTGAACTCAGACACTCTGCTCTTACCTTCTGTGACATCTTTCCACCAATAATTAGCAGATGTTGATGGTATAAAGCAATGTATTTCACTGTGACGTTTTTATAGATGTATATAATGTATTTCAATTCTACTCTCTTGTCCTTCTTCTCACACCGTGTCTCTTCCATATAGTCAGCAAGGACATTTCAAGTTAGGATTATTATGTTATAATATTGAAATCTGTCTCATTTTGGTTCTCTGCACCAGGATAGCTGAATATCTTCCATAATAAATTAGCACATAATTTAAGCTTCAAGTTATGGTACTTGGGAATTGCATTTTATTATAAACACAGGTTTAATAATGCTTAAATTTGAATTTTTATGACTTAAGTTAGAATGAAATGAATACTCATTTGCTACATATAGTTACATTTATTTTAGAATAGGATTATGACTTCTTTAAAGTTTTTCTTGAATTTCTTTTTTTGTTTGTTTGTTTTTTTGTTTTTTGAGACAGGGTTTCTCCGTGTAGCTTTGTGCCTTTCCTGGAACTCACTTGGTAGCCCAGGCTGGCCTCAAACTCACAGAGATCCACCTGGCTCTGCCTCCCGAGTGCTGGGATTAAAGGCGTGCGCCACTACCGCCCGGCTTGAATTTTCTTTTGTGTGGATAATTTTGTGTTATGGAGAATTGATAACTTATACTTTCTTAGTGTTATTCCTTTCAATATATAAATATCTTTACAAAGGATAAACAAGACTTTTTACTATAATTCTTTTACTGTTTCCCAATATTTGTGGCCATGTCTTAGTTTTAATTTCTAATGCTGTTTCTTTTCTTTTTAATTCTTTATGTACCTAGGCTTCTCATCTCTTATTCACTCAGTAGTTTTTTATGCTATAGTAACTTATTGTTATATTTTTCAAATTAATTTCTGTATTTCTGTTTTAGATTGTTTTCCTATTTGTTCCTTCCTTTGTATAATTTAAGTGATTAATCAGATTATCCTAATTATTATTAATTTTTTAGTGTTTTATTAGAATTTATCAACATACATAATAATGGATGTCCTAGTCAACTTAAATGTCCTTTTTACACAGCCTAGAATCATTTGAGAAGGTAACCACAATTGAAGGATTGCTCTGTCTGACTGGTTGTGAGGTCTTGTCTTGATTTCTAACTGATGTACATGGTCCCAGCCCATTGTGGGCAGTGCTATTCCCTGATCGGGTGGTCCTGGGTTGTATAAGAAAACTGTCTGAGCATGAGCCTGTCATGAGCCAGCAGATAACATCTTCTTCAAGATCCTGCTTGGTCTCTTCCATGGTGGACTGTGACCTGCAGGTATAAGCCAAATAAATCCTTTTCTCTCCTGAGATGCTTTGATCATGGTATTTGTCACAGAAGCAGAAAGAAACCAAAGCAACCGGTTTCATAGCAACAGCTTCATATATGTGTATAATATGTTTCAATTGTATTTGCCCACTACCCTCTCTTTACAAGTATTCATGTAGTGACTTCTCCCTTCAGTGTTGAAGTTCAGATAGTGCCAGGAACATTAAAACATTTTAGATATCGTACAATTTGGCTTTAGGTTTTCATTTAGAATCTAAAAGAGAGATACAGAAAACACCAGTGGTTTAACATTTTGTTATCTATTTGTATTATTAAGTTCTGAATTTTTGTGATGTAACCAGAGATTAGAGAATTGCATAGAACATAAGGATGTATTGGACACTTCTTTGTTGCATGGTACATGACAACCAAAAATAATATTTAGTGGTGGGGTCATGCTTCATTGGAAAAGATACCAGATGAGAGCCAGGCATGGTGTTGCATGCCTTTAATCCCAGTAGTTAGGAGGTAGAGGCAGGCAGATATCTGTGAGTTCAAGGCCAACCTGCTCTGCAGAGTGAGTTCCAAGACAGCCAAGGCTACATTGAGAAACCCTGTTTTAGGGGGAAAAAGATGCCTGCTGAGAAAGCATGAGGATATGAGTTTAGATCCCCAGAGCCTACATAAAAGCTAGTGGATGCACATGTCTGTAATCTGAGTGCTCCTAAGGAGCTAGCAACAGCAGCATTCTTGGAGGCTCACAGGTTAGCTGGCTTGGTGTATGCAGTAGCAGTAAGGCCTTTTCTCAAACAAGGTGGCAGGTGGAGATTGACAGGTGGAGTTATCCTCTGACCTCCATGCATGTGCTATGGCACAGAAGTCCCCACCACTCACCCACACACTCACTTAAATGCTCATTTGGTATGTGGAAAGCAGCTATATGTCATAGTTGTAAGGTGCAGAGTTTTCTGATTCAACTAGAGCTAACACTAATCAAGAAATTTGAATCTGCTTCATTTTCTGTGACCAGAGACCACAGAGAAAAACGCAGAGTCTTCTTTCCCTCTCTTGCTCTTGCTGCTCTTGTAATGAATGCTTGTGTTTTCCCAAGTAAGGGTAGCAGGCCTCCACTGCGTGATGGTGCCCTCTGTCCACACTTCTTTTCTTTCCATCTGTTTCTACTGTGTGTTGTTACCTGTCACCTTTCTTTTCAGATGAGTCTTCTGTTGGTGTCTCTTCTTTATAATAAACATGGGGATAAGTTTACATTTTATGAAATCTGACTGATAATATTTTCTTTTAAAAGGCAAGTTTACTTTATTGACACTGACATATGTGATACATCCACTCTTCCAACTTTACATCTTTTTGTTTGTGTGTGTTATGGGGAGAGTGCACATGGTACAATGGTGTATGAACGGTAGAGGACAGTTTGCCGGAGTTGGCTGTCTCCTTTTGCCTTGTGGGTTTGGTGTTCAGACTCAGGTTGTCAGGCTTAGAAACAAGAGCCTTTATCCACTGGGAATCTCACTGGCCTCATCCATCACACATTCCTTTTTAGTGAATAGTTTCTGCATTTTATAACATATTTTGTGATTTTCTTTTTAGAAAAGATTTATTTTACTTCATTTACATGAGTATTTTGCCTATATGTATAGATGTGCACCACATCTGGACCTGGTGCCCTCAGAGGCCAGAAGAGGGCATCAGATTCCATGGAACTGGAGTTACAGATGGTTTTAAGCCACTATAGGAGTGTGCTGGGAAGTGAGCCCAGTCTGCTGCAGGAGCAGCAGGTGGTCTGAACTGCTGGACCATCTCAAGTCCTGTTTTCAGATTTCTAACCTTAGCATGCGCTTATACTCTGCTTGAGAGCCTGGAAAGCTTATATTCTCTGTTGTCAGAATTTTCCATTAATATTGTTTAGTTATTATTATTTTATTCATATAGTAGTAATATACTTGAGCACATATTCTTTGATTATGAACTTCTGGTATAATAATTAGTGTTCTCCCCTATGAAAGATGAACTAATTACTGTCCTGTGTTTCTTTTTGCTGCTGTTTTCTTCTTTGACCTGACTCCTGGCCTTTATCTTGTTTCTTTGCTCCTCACAGAAAAGGAGCCCCACATGTGGTACCTGTGCACTTTTGGTAACATGGGTCTGAACCTGTCCCACTAGTTCTCTCCATTCATTGGGTAGAGTTCTGTTTGAAAAAAAAAATAAGGAGAATGCTAATTTATTTTTAACAGTGGGGTTTCTATACTTAGAATTAAACTCTTTAGATATGTGTCAGCAGGGATAGAGTCCTTTAATTTTCATTTTTGTTCTTTTGTTGTTTTCAATTGTGTCTAGGGAAGACATTGGAATAGAAATGCTGTAGTCCTCCATCTTTAATTAGCGGCTTCATACTGTTAGATCACAGCCCTTTAGCTGCCTTTCAACTCCTCCTCATAAATCAGACTACACCTTCTGCAACTCTCTCTGAGACAGAGTTGAAAAGAAGCTGTGGTGTAACCTTTAACCATTCCTTCCCACTGGTGGCCACTGCAGAATTAGTTTATGGTACCACCTAGTGCCTATCACTGTGCCCATGGACTGGGCCAGGCTAGGCCAGGTGGTCTAAAGTTTGCCTACCTACTTCTGAAAAATCTGTGGGAGCCAGAAACTCCCCTTGCTTTCTGAAATCGAAGGACATCTAAAATCTCTCTCTCCTGTCAAAGCTCCATTATAGCTGCTTATGGCCTTGATGTTCTCTCCCATATTGCTCTCCCACTTTAAGGACTAATCATGGTTGTCTATGACTGCAGGGCTCCCCACCAAGGAAGCTCATCTGGAGAGTAAATTCATATAAGTTCCTTTCAATGACCCTGAATTCATTAAGTTTTTAATGAGTGCTAGCTTTTGAAAATAAAAGGTGAAAAGTAAAACTAAGATACAAAACTAAATTTTGAATTTGATATTGACTTTTTGAAAAACATAAAGAAATATTGCTAAGTCCACATTCTCGAGTTATCTAAAGTGTATTATCTGATTTTTCTCAACTTTTCCAACAGAAAATTTTATTTGGGAATTTTCATTTAACTCTGCAAACAGAGTCATCACCGTTAGGGTCCTGGAGAAGTCCCACAAAAGATCACCATCCACATCAGCAAGAATGTTTATTATCTCGAGAAAGATTTCAGCATGCTGGGGTAGACCATTCTACACAAAAGCAAAATGGTGACAGTCCCTAGAGGAGCTCCTTTTAAATATAGCCAAGGAAAGGTCCTAGAGCAGTTAGGTCACTTTTGATGTGACTGGCTGAAGCAAGTGGCAATCATATTAGTATGTTATATTTGGCCAGGGATATTAGGGGTTGGCTAAGGTTACAGTTTTTCCATTTTTTTTGGCAGGCCTGAAGAAGTACCAGGCTTTGTCCTTATTTGGTTATTACCTTGAGCTTGCTGACTGTGGCTCAGGCTTGGCCTGACCTGACTGATAATGCATGTTCCAGGCCTCCTTGTCCTTGCTGTTGGGGGTGTTGGAGACTGATTGTCCTTTGTTTATGGCTCTTTCAGAAACTGCTTGTTCAGTCTCAGGAAACTGAACTTGAGGCCTGATCTCTGAGAGAAGACTGAGCAGCCTGTTTTGGCATCTGCTTGGTCCTCTCAATCACGTGTCATTTATAGATGAAAAATAACAAGATTGAAACTCAGAAAGACATCTTGTCCCATTACCTTTTGTTTGGTTGGTTAAAAGTTCTAGAGGCTATGGTTGGAGGATTCTGTCAGACTAGGTTGATCTTTGTAGAACTAGTAAAACTCTCTAAAAGGCTTACTTAAAATTCAAGAGATTGGTCCTACTAAGATAGCTCAGAGAGTAAAAGCACTTGTCATGCAACTCTGGTGATCTGAGTGTGATACCAAGATACTCATAAAAAATACACAGATGTGATGATATGCGTCTATATTTCCAGCACTCCCACAGAAAAATGGGAAGTGAGACAGGAGAATCATGGGGAAGCTTATGGGCCAGTTGGTCTGGAGTACACAAAGTATCAGAAACCACACAATAGTAGGTAGAAAGAGACCCAGGATATGCACACACCTGTACACACACACACACACACACACACACACACACACACACATACACACACACACAATTTTTTTAGCATAAAATCTTAAGACACACAGAAGTGTGAAACTAGACAACTCAAGATGAACAAACACTAACTTCAAAGAAGTCAGCCTAGAAGTTACATTTTTTTTGTATGAAGACAAGGTGTCCTTCTATGGCCAGGGCTGGGCAATCATGAACAGCTCACAAGGATGGAGTTTGTGTGTAGCTGAATGAAGGAGGCCTTCATCATTAAGCTGAACAAGCTAAAAGCCAGATTACCACTCCACTAGGCAAAGCAACAGGTTTTCAAGCCAAATTCCCCATCTGTTTTGGAAATTGCTTTCGTCACTAGGGTGTTGCACAGTGTAGTGACACAACTCTTTTTTTTTTTTTTAAGATTTATTTGTTTATTATATATACAGTATTCTGTTTGCATGTATCCCTGCAGGCCAGAAGAGGGAGCCAGATCTCATTACAGACTGTTGTGAGCCACCATGTGGGTGCTGGGAATTGAACTCAGGACCTCTGGAAGAACAGCCAGTGTTATTAACCTCTGAGCCATCTCTCCAGCCCTGACACAACTCTTTTTCTTCCTCTTCAGCTTTTTTTTTTGTTCTTGTATAGATACCCACTTTTGTGTTAGATATAAAATTACTTGGTAAGATAAAAATGAAATGATGCTATCTTTTTAATTAACCTGTGATGGCCATGATGATTTCAGCAACATTTATTGACTAGCCCATCTCTTGAATCCAGAGAAATTTCTAGAAATGCCCTTAACACTTCTCTTCACAATGCCTGTGGTGAAGATCACTGTGTCTCAGAGATCGCGTCTTTCTTCTCCCCTCTACTGGCTTGTTATTTAAACTGTGACCATTTTGGAGGTGAGTTGTCCTTTGACCATGTGTAGGACATTTTGAGATGCCTACAGGAAGGATTGACACTTGGTAGTCAGCTCACCTGCCCTCAGAAATGCAGATGCTATTTCAGCAGCTCTGTGTGTGTGTGTGTGTGTGTGTGTGTGTGTGTGTGTAAGCATGCATGTTTGTTTGCCACAGCACACATGTGGAGGCCAGAGGGCAACTCCTGGGAGTCAGTTGTTTCTTTCTTCCACAGAGTCTGGGAACAAACTCAGGTCATAAAAAAACATTAAAAACTTCGAAGCCATCTCCCTGGGCCAATTTCACTTTTTAAAGATCCTAGCACTTGTGAGGCCGAAACAAATCAACTACAATTTGAGGTCAGTCCAGGGTGTAGGTAGCAAGAAACCTCCTTTCAAAAAATGGTAAAGGTTTAAGAAAAGAGTCTGCTGTGTGGAGGGACTGAGAAAGGCTCATGCAACGAAGCTGTTGACACTCAGTTCTGAATGAGACAAAAGGTCACTGGAAACTAGGAACTGAGGGGCTTTCTCAGAAATCATTGTAAAGAGACCCAGCCTGCAGCCCTGCGGACTCTCGGTCTGGTGCTCCTTTTCACTGCTTCATTGTGTATCTGAGCCTTAGATGATTGTCAAGAGTGAAAGTAAAGTCTCTGGAGAAAAGAAGGTCTAAACATGGATCAAACAAGATTCACTATTTAAAGTGAATCCCTCCATCACTCTCTCAGGGCCAGAACAGACATTCTGATGCCCTCCTTAAATGATAACACCCAACTTAGAAAACTATATATCAATGTCCAAACTGCAGGGGTTGGGGGTGGGGGGATTTGTATCCCATGGTGAGAGTTATTTAAAGTCGTTGAGATAATAAACCCTTCATTCTCATAACAAGAATGAGATAATGAGATGTTAATCCTTTCAAGATTTAATAGATTTATTATTCTAATGAGCTACACCCGACAGCTTTGAACTGTACGTAAAAGCATATTAATCTTTTGACAGATGTTGAGGGTTTTTGTCACTTGGTCTGGGTGTGTGATTAGAGAGTTATAGCTGAAGTTTCTCATTAGAGTTTTCCTTATGGCATAGCAGAATATTGAGGATAGCTCTCTCTGTCATCCTGAATTTATTGAACTCAACTATGGGAATAAAACTTTGCACAGCAGAAATATGAGGAGCAATGATGGAGGAGATTAAGTGCTAAGCGGGTTCGGTGATGAACAGAATTCAACAGAAACAGAAGAGGTTCTTATCTGCTGCTCATTGTTTGCAGTCTTACAAATTCAACAGCCTTGATAATTTGAAAAATATATTCTGAACACCCGTTTCATGCCAGGCATGGTGCTGATGCCAGGAATGAAGGGCATTTGGGATATGTTTCTGCCTTGGAAGTTCTCAGCGTGAAGGGCATATCTGGGAGAGCTGACCATAGATTTCCAGCTTCACAAGGGGAAAGGTGAACACCAGGCCTGCTGGACCAGGAGGCTCAGTGTGGTGGAGAACTATTGTGGCTGAGATAGAAGAATGAGTGAGAAATTCAGCAATTGGTGGCTGCTAGGAGAGTCAGCTTTGGCAGGTGGTCCTACATCTATGCACACACTAGCATCACTGAGTGAACTCAATGAGTTTTTATAAAAGTGCACATGAAGTTGGAAGGGGAAAGTGGACATCAGGGGGTAGGGGGAGAACCATAAGCGAAGAATGAAGGTGGAATTTTTCAAAACATTAAGTGCGCGTGTGAAATTCACAATAAAAAAAGTCTGTAATAGGTTGGACATGTGGTACATACCTAAAATCTTAGCACTCCAAAGGTAGAGGCGTGAGGATGGGGAATTCAAAGCCAGCTTGGGGTACATGAGATACAGTAACAACAATAACACATTGTAATAATGTTGAAGCTGGATGTGGTAGTTCACACCTGTAATGTCATCACTCAGACGACTGTGGCAGGAGGATCACAGATTTGAGGGCAATTTGGGTTACAAAGGGAGCTAGATAGCCTACCCAACCTTATCTCAACATATGTAACCCAAACCTTATACCTAAATGGTCATCCTCAACATAGTACAGATTTATAGAGGAACCACTACACACTTGTTTTCTCTACCATATCATGTAAGCTGATAACAATAAAAAATGCTGTGCTCCACCCTCCTTTGTATATTGTCACCTAGCACTGCCCCTATCACTTATTTTGTGCTAAAACATTTATATAATAAATACAGAGATACTAGGGAGAGAGAGAGAGAGAGAGAGAGAGAGAGAGAGAGAGAGAGAGAGAAGGAGGCAGAAATTGGTCTAGGGAGTGAGGGAGTGGTAGAGACTGAGGAGTCTTCAACAGAAAGTACTGATGGTAGGTGGTCATTGGTGATGTACCCTGCAGGTGGTCATGGGTGATGTACCCTGCAGGTGG